>JAPKLW010001738.1:130086-150200 GCA_026898455.1 Plectranthus barbatus
TCCAATGTATTCAGCAAAACAGAGAAAAAGAGATGTAATTTTCGTGCCTAAGAGTTCATATTTATAGAGGGGGAAGAAGACCTAATTTGAGTATTGGGTAAAAATAGCAAAAACTGCCAAAATAGGCCCAAAACAGCTTTTTCGGGCCTCCGTGTCGATCGACACAAATCCTGTCGGTCGACAAGATTGCAGATCACAAGTTTTCGGAGTTTTGACCTCTGTTTCGGTCGACACAAATCCTGTCTCTCAACACAGAAACATCTGTCTGTGCAGTCTCACGGTTTTGGCCATAACTTTTGCTTCCGAACTCCGATTGACCCAATTCCAGTTGCGTTGGAAAGCTAATTCAAATATCTTTCTCTTTACATGCTCCATTAGCTCGGATTCCACATGTGGAAGAAATCGTGACTGTTCCTTTGAACATCATCTGCTTTCGGTACGGGTTTCCAATGAATTTGGCCTAAAACCTGCATAAATCACCCATCAAAGGCATAACACCCTCTAAAGTAGACTCATGCACAGAAATAAGTAGAAATATAGCAAAATATACTTTAAACAATGGAGAAAAATATAGATAAGTGAGTATAAATATGAACTTATCAATTTCGTAGATGAGTATGAGGCGGAATCTACAGATGATGATGATGATTATTGTGATGACGAGGAGGAGGAGGCAAGCGAGGAGGAGAGGGATGATGAGGAGGGCTGGAGTCGGTTGTTTGAGTCTTTGGTCAGTGATTTTTCTTGATGGATTCTAGCTCCTGAGCGAATGGATCAGTACAGACTATCTAACAATAACTTGAGTCAGCTAGTAGCTGCAGCTCGACATGATCAGGAAGTAAGGAGTTGGGTGCTTCCTTTAATAGAGTTTGATGCTCCTGAGCGTTTGGAGTGGATTATTCCCGCAGATTGGGCCCCAACTGAGCTATGCATTGGAGCGACATTTAGCAGCAAGGATGAACTTGACCTTGCTGTAGGACTGCATCACTTGCATCACCGGTTGGAATACTCCACGGAGAGGTCCAGCACTACTCGGCTCAACTTCAGATGCAAGCATGGGAATGGTTGTCCTTTTATGCTACGTGCAAGACAATCTGGAACTGTTTGTAGAGTATTCAAGTGTGATCTAATGCACAGCTGCCAGACGGATATTGATCGTATTTCTCTAGTAAGTTGGCAGCGGAGGGCGCTATTCTAAAATCGAAGGAGATGATGTATGAATTGTTGATTCAATTCGGCATCAAGATTGATTATAGTTTTGCCCTGCGGGCAAGAAACATAGCCATTGCAATGGTATTCGGCGAGTGGGAGAAGTCTTATGCGATGCTGTCGGGCTATTTACACATGCTACAGTCTCGTAACCCAGACACGATGTATGATATATCTACTTCTTTGGAGAGTTTGTTCAAGCACATGTTTTTGGCGCTTGCTCCATGCATCGATGCATTTCACAGCTTCATGCACCAAGTGATCGTTGTAGATGGCACACATCTGAAGGGCAAGAATAAGGGAATGTTGTTTGTTGCGGTGACGAAAGACGGCAATGAACAGTTATTTCCCCTTGCTATCGGGATCGGACCCATAGAGGATGATGAGTCGTGGATGTGGTTCATGCATCGCTTGCATGTTTGCTTTAGAGATCGTGAAGGACTCATCATTGTCAGTGATCAGCATAAGAGCATAAAAAATGCAGTGGAATCAGCATTTCTGAATGCTACACATGTTATTTGCTACTACCACTTGGCGAATAACATGTCGAGGTACGGTCCTCAAGTTGGTGCTATTTTACGAGATGCAGCCTACTGTTATAGGCACGATGCATTTCAAAAGCACATGTTTACTTTGGAGATTCTGAGCAAAGACGGAGCTTGCAAGAGGCTTCTGGATATAGGAGTCCACCGTTGGTCGAGATCTCAGTGCCCTGGTACCCGATTCAGCTTCATGACGTCCAACGCAGCCGAATCCCTTAACTCTCATTTGTTATGGGCAAGGCGATTGCCCATATGTGACCTTCTTGAGACTTACAGAGCTATGGTTGAGAGATGGTTTGACGAGCGACGGGCGGCTGCACGGTCTAGAGATCATGCTCTGACACACATAGCTATGATGAAGTTAACAGAGTCATCCGAATATGGGCAACATCTTGTAGTCAGAGGCACCACCATGGCACACATATACAAGGTGGAAGGGCAACAGAGGAGCTACAATGTCGACTTAGAGCACATAACGTGTGAGTGTCATCAGTTCGATTTCGATCTGATTCCATGTTGTCATGCGGCTGCCGCCCTCAGGTAATATGCTAATTCGTCAGATATCTTGTAGTGTTATAACATGTGTGTCTTATTTTTTGATTGTCAGATATACTTCGCAGCCGATATCAGAGTACGTGCCACACTACTACAAACAATTCACTCTGCTACAGACATATCATCACACCATTATGACTGTGCTGCATCCATCGGATTGGGTACTCCCATCGGAGGTAACTTCTTTTGTTGTGAGACCACCGATAGTTGTTCGACAGGCTGGCCGTCCGAGGATGAGTAGAGCACGTTCTGGTGCTGAGAGTTCGACCACGCGCATATCTCAAGTATGTCGGAGGTGTCGGCAACCCGATCACAACTCACGTGCCTGCACTGCTTATATCGCCATTGGTGAAGTAGATTTGAACAGTCCTCCACCCCAAGACGGGCCACGAAGGCGACGGGCGAAGATATGTAGTATATGTCAGCAGACGGGGCATACAAAAAGAAAATGTCCGGAGAGAGTTGATCATATGAGTGAGTAGTGGCACTTGCTTTATTTATTTGTTAATTTCTATTTGCAAGCTTATGATGAATTAATTAAATGTTGTTAATGTATATTTGTAAGTTTTGGTGTTTTGACATAGAATTTAGGTATTGTGGCTGATGTTTGGACTAATTTTTTACTTCCTGTTTGATCTGTTTAGGTATTTTGGTTTGTATACAAATTCAGGTGGATTTAACAAAATTTAAAAATAAATTCGAGATTTCGATATCAACATATCAAGATCTCAATTTAAAATCGAGATCTCGATTTATTTTTTAATCATTATTAAAATGTTAATATAATTTAAATAATAAATCGGAACAAAACAAAATCGAGATCTTGATTAAGAAATCAAGATCTTGTAATCAAGACGAGATCACGGGATTTGTGCTTTCGTGATTTGTAGGGTTTGAATCGAGATAATTTCAATTGTTGTCTCGACATGCAGTTTATATCAATCACAAATATGCAGTTTATATCAATCACAAAATACACCAAAATGCAAATTTAATATTAATAAAAACATAATTTATGATAACAATAGAAAATAGTACTACAAGAGTTCAGCTTCTCGAGCTTCTGCTTCTCTACACCAATGTACTATCCGAGCACCTACAAGCTGCCTATAATGAACTGTAAACTCATAAGTAAGATCACTAATTGGAGCCTTCCTTCTTCTAACTAACCTATCAACAAAAATCATATAATATACCCCACAGCTATTTGAATCCTCCTGCTTGGGCATTTCAATAACATCCTTGATCAGAGATAAAGGACCATTGCTTCTTACACGAGGAGGATCGACCCTGTCCCAGTACCCGACAGCATCAAGGACACGGGGAAGTAATATAAGAAGTGGTCGGAGTTCCCTGTCCCGCTTCAGATAGAGCACTGGGTCAGATAGATCATTTAAAGCGTGGAAAAGTGAGTCATATAACTCAACACGCCAGCTATGAAGATCAATCCGTACAGTGACCCAGTGCTCGTAGAGATGGACAACCCCGATGACCTAAAATACAAATCAACACAATTAAACTTAACATGAAAACTAATAGAACAATTTAATCTAAAACTTTGTCACTTACATGTTTCGCCTTGTACCAACTTATAAAGCTGAACATTCCACCACTACCCTGGACAGCTTTCACTAAATCTTCATGGGGCTTCCACCAAGTGTAATCATCATCAGCCTTCCCTCGTCTTTTCTTTGGGACTTCTTCCCATTTTAGCAAGATACGGTCCTGCACATTATATACATAATAAAATGAAATGAAAATTAAAGAATTAAAAAATAAAATTAAACATTCATTACTTACAAAGAAAGAGGGGTCTAATATGATAGTGTTGTTCGGGTCAACACCGTCCTCAAGGAAGCTGCTGTCAGCTCTGGCAATCATGTCTCGTGACATTCTCATGAAGATCTGCAAAAGCTGATATCACACAAAAAAAATAAATATAAAGTCGATAATAAAAAAATTCACAACTAATAGTTATGCACTTACATCTTCTGAAATATTCTCCTTCGGTCATTCAGTGGTCGGAAATAGAGTTGCCTACTCAAAACCAATCCCTGCTCAGGCACCCTCACTTGTTGTGTGATATTCTCCATGTAAGATAGATATTCTTTCATCATCTTGGCATTATTGGGAGCACGAAAGGCGGTGGTGGGGCGAGCATCGGAAGAGGTGGTGGGCCCTGCAGTGGTCGAGATGGTGGGCCCTGCAGTGGAAGAGGTGGTGGGGCCAACAGTCTGGCCAAAAGTGGGGCCAGAAAATAAGGGTACGGTGGGGCCCATCTCTGGCTCCGACGAGGGCGGCAAAGAAGTGTATCTGCGAGGTCCCGTATGAAGATCTTCAACCTCTGAGTAACCCTGAAAGCCACCGGCTCCACAATATAGTGACCCACACGATCAGCTATTGGCCCCATGAGTCTATCTGAGACTGGCTGAATAAGTCGCTGAGTCACCGGATCAATCATGGTATCTGCCAATGGCTTAATAAGCCGTTGTGCTACTGGATCAATGATGCAATTCGCTAATGGCTGTATAAGTTGCTCTGCCAATGATTGCACATCTTGCTGTGCCACTGGATCAATGATGCGATCTGCCACTGGAACAATCATATGATCTGCTAGTGGCTGCATGAGCCGACCTGCCAGTGGTGGGAGAAGGTGATCTGCCAGTGGCTGCACGAGCTGATTAGCCAATGGCACTGCAAATCGCACCATGTCATGCATGGACATCTCGTGCCCCTCGTACCATGGAGGTTGTCCAGTCTGAAAAGATAATATAAATATATAAGTAAAATATAATCAAATAAAAATTAAATAAATTTAAACACAAGTACCTCTAGAGGGTCTGCAGATGCGGAACGTCGCGGGCGCTTCATAGCCCGCCGCCGATGAGGAAGATCAGTACGCTCGAAAGAAGAGCGGACATGAATCTCAAAACCACCACTCTCCATATCGAACACTGGCGATGGCTGGCGCTGTGGCGAGGGCTGACGCCATGGCGGCGACTGTTGCTGCTGCGGAACCCTCCTCGAAGAAGACCTCGATGTACTAGTAGAAGGCCGATGAGAGGCTGATGGTCGGGGCCTCAAGCCTCTATAAGGTCTAAATCGGCGAATCAGCATTCCGCAGACTGAGCCAAAACTTAGAATCAGCCTCATCCTCAGTCGGCTGCAGTGAAGTACTGCAATCATGCTGAAAAAAAAAACATAAATCAAATAAAACATATAATATTTAATTATAATATAAGTATCAAAAACTGTAAACAATAATTACCTCCTTTGTGAAAAAATCAGTAAAGTCAGCATCCTGAACATAATGAGGTCTCCACATCAAGCATCGAGGCATAGTCCCCTCTGGCATACTGCGTCTCGCACATACCTTTGCCAGATCAAGGATCACCTCGTACGCCCATGCCTGCAAAATAATGTAAATAATTAACAATTCTTGTCTTATATTTTATAAATTAAAAATATATTAAATTAAAAATGAAAATTACAAACAATTACCTCTAACACCCAAACATGGCCGTATATATGGACCAAAGGCACCTTAGCTGTCTTCAAAGATGTGATCACGACAGACATCTGATGCAGCAAGACACTGAACGACCACGAGCCCCAAGGGAAAGCCCTCCACTCGTGAGGCTTTTCCACCAATGTATAGACCCATGGGTCTACCCACTACAAAAAAAATGGTCTATAATGGCGACGGAAATTGTCTCTATAAGTATGAATTTTGTCACTATAATATCTTAGTGACAATATTGTGTGTCATCGCTAGGTCGTGGCTACTGAATAGTGGCTAAAGGGTTTAGTGACGAACTACAATAGTTTTCACTATTGCTCTATTTTATTGTGACTCTAATTTTCATCACTAATTCACTATTAATTAGTTACAAACTATAATCGTCACAAAAATATTATGATATAGCCACACAAATGTGTTGTCACTAAATAAACATGTTTTAGCCACCACAATAATTATCACTGAATCTTTATAATATAGTAGCATAATTTGTCGTCACTAAAATATCATGATATAGTCACACAGATGTGTTGTCACTAAATAAACATGTTTTAGCCACAACACACTAATTATCACAAAAACTTCAAATTTAGTAACAAAATTTGTCGTTACTAAAACACCAAGCCGTTGTTGACCAGATCGTCTGAACCCACCTACACCGCATCTAGCCCGCCAACATCAAGCCACAACTAACCACCTGCACCACACCCAACCATTGAACCGCACCTAACCTACCACCACCGAGCCGTAACCAACCATCGACCGAATCCACCAGTATTGTGCCACACCATAGCAATCAGGACCCACCGAGCCATCATCGCACCCACCACAACTGTGAATAATCTGGACCCTGCACATAATCATAGAAAAAATTAATATTTAGTGCTTCCAATAGGATTCGAACCCTTTACCTCTTTATTCAATCCTTTATATCAATCCACTGCACCAAATGGTTAATTATTAATATTTTGGATAATTAATATATATAAGGTAATAATGGCCATCTATCTAAACTTAATAAATTTATGGAATCTATTTCACATCTTTATAAATTTAATTCTTAACAACCTTATAAATTTAAAAACTACTACCCACATCTAGGGGTGTAAATGAACCAAACTGTTCGTGAGCTACTCGGATCTCGACTCGATAAAAGCTCGTTCGAGTTCGTTTAATAAAGCTCGTTTATTAAACGAACCAAACTTGAGCATCATAGTATTCGAATCGTGAGCTCGTGAGCAGGCTCGTTAGCTAAAATTATTAAGAAATATAAAATAATTACTTTTATAAAAATAATATTTTTATGATTTAAGAGTAACAATAATGATAAATCTATCTAATAATGAACAAAATTTAGAATTTGAGCATGAATATGATATTTTTTTTGGAATAAATAATCTTTTCTTCAAAATAATAATGAAAATCTTAAATATATTCTAATTTTAGAAAATTCGTTTAGGCTCGATAAAAGCTCGATAACGTTCGTGAACATTAAAGTATTCGATAAAAAAACTCGAAGCTCGACTCGAAACTAAACGAGTCAAACTTGAGCACGACACTACTCGACTCGACTCGGTTCGATTACACCCGTACCCACATCAGGGAATTCTAAGAGATAAAAATAAATGTCAATGATAAAATAAAATTTTATACAATTTTATATTAAAAAAACTACTACACAATATTTACTTTTATTTCATTATTTAGAATGTGCCGAAGTGGTAATAGTTTTTAAATTTATAAGATTAGTAATAAATAAATTTGAAAAAAATAAATTTTAATAAAAAATTTGTAACATAATATTTTAATTTATATTAAACATAAATTTTACATAATTATGTAATTGAAAATATAATTTAACTAAATGAAACAATATAATATTTTGAATACGTAATTAACTCATTAAAAATTTAATAATCTTAATTAATTGCATATATTTATTTAAATTACATAATTAAATTTTTAATTCAATTTGGGTTTTAACTTAATTACACATTTAAAATCTTTATCACCTTTAAATAATTTTGATTTTTAATATTCTATTAATCTTTATTACTTTTACACAAATATTTATAAAATTTAATTACTCAAATATATAAAGTGAATATTCATTTGCTATTTAATTGCTACATCAAGAATTTTATTTAAGATGGGTAAATATCACAATATTCTTAACCAAAAATGTTATGAAATCTTAATTGTATTAGGTTGGTGGGGAACATATTACTTAATAGAACATAATGTAGGATATAATTTCATAAATTTGGATATATGAAATAGAATGCCATAAATTTTAAAAGTTTTAGACATTAGGTAACCAAAAGCAAATTGATGCTTATAAAAGTCATTAGTATTGAACTAATGGAGTTTATTAAATTTTGAAATCTTGTTAAAACACCATCAAAAATATTATTGTTGTCGAAACCAGTGATAATATACTAAATTATCGCTATTTATAATTATTGTGATAAATTTGGTTACTGTCACTATAAAGTTATTTTAGTAACAAAAAAAATATTGTCACTGGCTTTAGTGACGGTAAATACTAACAACATATGAAATTGTTACAAATTAAAAAAAATTGTGATGAAAAAATTAATTGTAGCTAGAATAATATTTTTAGTTACAAAAATTTTATTGTCACTAACATTAGTGACAATAAATATTGACAACTTATGAAATTGTCACAAATCATATTTTTTGTGACGAAAAAATTTATTGTTGCAATAGATATATGTTTAGTCACAAAAATATTATTGTCACTAATTTTAGTGACAATAAATATTTGTAGCTAATAAATTTGTCACAAATCATATTTTTTGTGACGAAAGAATTTATTGTTGCTATACATATATGTTTAGTCACAAAAATATTATTGCAACTAGTTTTAGTGACAATAAATATCCGCGACTAATAAAATTGTCACAAATTGTATTTTTTGTGACAAAATGCAGAGTTGTTACTATTAACGTATTTTTAGCCACAAAAATTTAAATGTCACTGACATTATTGTCACTACACATAATTTTTTTTGTAGTGACCAGTCGCTTCCCATCCAAGCAAATCAACATCCGGTAAACAAAAAGAATCTGAGCGATCTTCACATAATCATCAATAGAATCGCTCAGAACCAGGTCCCCTGTTCATGAAATCAATGTGCAACTGATCTACACTTGGCAAGTCTTGGGAGTGAGAATATAAGCACCCATCCTTCGGCATATCATTCAATGCAGTAGGATCAAAATCCAAATCGCCGAACCGCAACCCGGTCATCAAACAGAACTCCTCTGCACTCAATCGTATATTGGTTTCACCAACACGAAACGACAGCTCATCTTCAGCTCCCTCCACATTAATCTTGTGGGTGATAAGAGCCCAAATAGCTCGTATCGTTCTCTTCTTCCACCGAAAAGAGAGAAATGCACCGAAGGGACCTTCCTTAAATAAATCGAAAACATCGTCGTCGTCGTCTCCAAAGCTCGCTAATTTGGACCGAATGTCCTCAAGACTGTCCCGGTCGTAACAATTCATTGACCGCGGGACTGTCCCCTACAAACTGGGTCTGATCCACTCCCAAACCTGCAATTAAATAAAATATTTAAATAAAAGCAAAATTAAAGGAATTCAAAGCAGAAATTAAAAAAAATCGAGATCTCGATTTCAAAAGTGAGATCTCAATTTCAAAACCGAGATGAAATAAAATAGCATTCATCAATTCTGGATTTTTTAAAAAAATCGAGATCTCGATATGCCAAATCGAGATCTCGTTGTCTCTCTCCTAGGGCGGGTATACGCAGTGTTTTTCACAATAAAAACGCAGCTAAATCCATTTCTACATTGTTTCTAGTCATATTTAAGCATAGAAATCGACGAAATATGAACTTAATCAACTATATACATAATTAAATATGTATTTAAACCTAAAAAGCATAGAAATTTGACGAAAATTTCACAAAAAAAAGACATATTTTTGTTCTCGAAAGTGGGAATTAACTTACTTGATTCGGGTTTTCTTCTTCTCCAGACAATATATTCGATGGAATGTAGCTTTTTTTGAGTTGGGCGAGTAAAATTTGGTGGTTTGGAGCTTCCAATCGGCGAAAATGGTGGTCGACGGTGGGGGAAATCGTCGTGTTTCAGAGAGAGAGAGAGGAAGTGGGGTAGGTGGTGGCGTAGGTGGATAATAAATCTAAAAATAATTAATGTTTAACAAATTCAAAATGTTAAATTCTCTCTCCAATCATTGGAAAGTGGCTAAAAAATATACATTTTTAAACTTGTGGCTATATAACATGTTGATTTATCCAAAGTGGCTATTTAAATTTTGCTCTCTTTAAATAATATACTCAATTAAAAAAAGTGGGAATACATATAACTAGCCACTTAAGTAGGTATGTTTTATAGCCACAGGGATAAAAATATAAGTTTTCTAGCCACTTTGTACTTTTGTCTTTTTCTCTCTTCCATTTTCGGCTATAAGACAAAATCAACTTTATTAAAGTTATTTCCATTTTCGGATATATTTATTATATCATTTATTTTCAACTACCAAGGTTGTTGTAAATTTATTACAACTTTTTACAAACAAATCTGATTTTCTATTGTACGAGGAAGCATTCCCAAATTTTTTTAAGATAGTTGAGAGTTTTGAGAGCAAAAAATCGAAGGTATGTTAATTTCTACCATTTATCCTTAATTTTCATTCGTTTTATGCATTATTATGATGATATGTGTTTATAATCGACTTGTATGTCTTAGTTTTTTAGAAAATATTGTGATTTTGGGACTGTTCTTCGTAAAAAAAATACGCAGATGTTAGGTATTGATGTTGATATTCCGCCTTAATTTGATGTTTTGATGTGTCAAAACTATATACCAAAGTATAGGCCTTAGAGTTATTACCTCTTGTAATCCTTGTATAGGATGATCGAGGTGTAATAGTCTAGGAAGAAGGAAATCATCAAAACTATGGAATAGTTTTGAAGAAGACGCCATTCAGACGAGATAACTATCAATCACACAAGACGAAGACAAGCAGAGCAGATCGAAGGTCACAAAAACTGTGCAGACAGTTTGTCAAGACAAAGCTTAGATACTCAAGAAAACTGTGGACATAGTCCTCACATAGAAACTGTTGAGAGGCGCTCACAGTTTTAGACCAAGACAGTTTCGCGTCAAGGAATGCGTACATAGCAAGATGTCGAACAAGTCACAGGAGAACTTCAAGGAAGTCAATGATAAATGACAGACAGATACTCAACTACGACTGACGTACAACGTTGTTCGAAGTCTGACACAACAAGTACAAACTGCTCAGAAAAGAAGGACGTTGTAGTTGAAAAAGTAGAAAGGCAAGCGACTTTCGCAGAGAATGATGGACTATGATTGGACATTCTTCTCAATGTCTCTACCAGCTATTTTCTGGGTTTCCACCTATAAATAACAAGAACAACAGAGACAGAAAAACCTTTGCATCGATGAAAAACCTTCGCATATTTGAATCTCCGACACACTCATACTTGCCTCTCTACAGAAGTTAAAGCTCAAGCATTAAACGCACTCAAAAGAGAAGGCATTTATATCGTGGTTCATTTATTGAACACGAAACATTCGTTTCTTAGAGAATTTTTGGAGATTCACCGTGTGACCTTGGGTACACGAGGATTAAGTCAGCAGACTTAATCTATTCTCTTGGTGTTCTTATCTTTCGAGTAAGAACACAGTAGCCTACTCTTGCAAAGGAAGAGAAGGTAACTACGGGCAACTGTCAAACTGTGTACGTTCTGGGAAGAACTCAACCATCCAACCTACCGGAGAAGGAAAAGGGAGGTTTGTCCTCAGTCCAACTTCGAGCCGGTCCACAGAGAAGACGCAGAGCCTTCAACGGACTGAAGACGAAGTGAAGTACAACTGCCTGGGCGAGTGATCCATTGTGCCGTGGATGGAGGTTTTTACAGCAACTGGCTATAGATCGTGAGGATTGCATCTTCATAACTTAGTGAATTACCAGATCAGATATCTGAAGAGTGAACAGTTTCTCGAGACTCTTTCCAGAACAGTCGCTTCAGGAAGAGTTCACACACCACAATGTTGCATAACATGCATTCACACAACATACACTTTCCTAGAAGAAAGGTAGGTAAATCACAGAAAAGTGATTTAGTTTCACGAACTGTAAGAGTGAAACAAGTGTGGATACCAAAAGGTTGGGTCCACAACATTGACCTTGCAGGACCCGAAAGGATGCGGGGACCTAAATAAATTTTCTGTATTGCAGGGACCGTGTTCTCGAAAGAAGACAAAAACATGGATATTAAACAGCGGATGCCCAGCTCACATGACAGGAGAAAGGGGTCTAATCAAGAACCTAAAAATGTATGAAGGAGCATCAGTCAGTTTCGGGAACAAGGCCACAGGACAAGTGATTGGATAAGGATACGTGGAGCACAACGGAATCATCATTCAGAACATATCCTTGGTCACAAATCTGAAGCACAATCTTCTCAGTATAAGTCAACTGAGTGAAAGTGGTTGTATTGTCAGATTTGAAACAATAAATCTAAACACAAGTACCTCTAAAGGCTCTGCAAATGAGGAACGTCGCGAGCGCTTCTTAGCTGACCACCGAGGAGGACACTCAGTATGCTCGAAAGAAGAACGGACGGGAATCTCTAAACCGCTCACCGTATCGAACACTGGCGATGGCTGGCGGTGTGGCTGCGGCGATGGCTGCCGTTGTGGTGGCAACTACGGCTGTTGCGGATCCCTCTTAGAAGAAGACCTCGAGGTACTGGCAGAAGGCCGCTGAGGGGCTGATCGTCGGCCCCTATAAGGTATAAATCTCCGAAGGAACGACTTTTCAGCATTCTTCAAGTTGAGCCAACTCTCAGAAACAACCTCCTCGTCAGTCGGCTGCAGTGAAGTACTGCAATAATGCTGAAAACAAACATAAATCAAATAAAACATACTACTTCTGTCCCAATTATTTGGTCCATGTTTCCTTTTTGGGGTGTCCCATTTATATGGTCCATTATCTAAATTTAGTATTTTTTTTTGCATGTGTTTACAAATTTACCCTTATAATTTGAACATAATTAATAGAGTTATTATTAGTAGTTATTGCTAAATAAGGGTAATTCAGAAAATTTGTTCAAATATTTAATGTATTCATAAATGAGTTTTGACATTCGTGCAAGTTAAAACAGGACCAAATAAATGGGACGGATGGAGTACAATATTTAATTATAATATAAATATTAAAAACTGTAAACAATAATTACCTCATGTCTGAAAAATTTGGTGAAGTCATAGTCCCGAATATAAAGGGGTCTCAACATCAAGCATCGAGGCCTAGTCCCCTCTGGCATGCGCATCGCAACTAAGGCTGCGAGATCAAGGATCACCTCGTACGACCATGCCTGCGAAATAATGTAAATAATTTACAATTCTAGTCTTTTATAAATTTTAAAAAAATTAAAAATATAAATTACAAACAATTACCTCCAACACCCAAACAGGGTTGTATATATGCACTAAAGGCACCTTGTCTGTCTTTGAAAATGTGATTACGACACACATCTGCTGCAACAAGATACTGAAGGACCACGAGCCCCAAGGGAATGCCCTCCACTGTTGAGGTCTCTCCACCAATGAATAAACTCAGGGGTGTACATGTTGCTTCCCATCGAAGCACATCAGCATACGGTAAACAAATAGAATCTTTGCGATCTTCACGTAATCATCAGCAGAATCGCTCAGAGTTAGGTCGGTGTTCATAAAATCAATATGTAACTAATCAACAGTAGGCAGGGCTGTGTAGTGAGAATACAAACAACCATCTTCTGGCATATCATGCACCCCAGCTGGGTCAAAACCCGAATCTCCGAACCGAAGCCCGGTCATCAAACAGAACTCCTCAGCACCAAGTCCAATGTTGGTTTCACCAACCCAAAACCACAACTCGTTATCAGCTCCTTCCACCTCAATCTCGTGGGTGATCAGAGCCCACATAGCACGTATCGTGCTCTTCTTCCACCGGAAGGTGATAAATGGACCGAACGGTCCATTCCTAAATAACTGAAAAGTCTCCTCTCCAAAGCTCATAAGTCTAATCCGGATATCCTCAAGAATGTCCCGGTCGTAATAATTTATCGACCGCGGGACTTTCCCCTGCAAACTGGGTCTGATCCACTCCCAAATCTGCAATAAAATAAAATAAAATATTTAAATAAAGGAGAATTGAAAGAATTCAAATAAGAAATTTTAAAAAAATATCGATGTCTCGATTTTGATATCGAGATCTCGATATCAAAATCGAGATGAAAAACTGAGATCTCGCATAAATTCTGAATTCAAAATTTGCCAATCGATATCGAGATCTCGATATGCCAAAACGAGATCTCGTCGTCTCTCTTCTAGTGCCGGTTTACAAAGTATTTTTTTCACAGTAAAACGCAGCAAAAACCATTCCTACATTTTTTCTAGTCATATTTAAGTATAGAAATCGATGAAATATGAACCTAATCAACTATATACATATTTAAACATGTATTTGAATCTAAAAAGTATACAAATTCGACGGAAATATGAGTAAAACAGACATAATTTTCGAGGAAAAAAATTGGGAATTAACTTACTTGGTTGGAGTTTTTTTCTTCTCCAGACATTATAATCGATGGAATGTAGCTTATTTTTTGGTTAGGCGAGCAAAATCCGGTGGTTTGGAGCTTCAAGTCGGAGAAAATGGAGGTCGACGGTGGTGGGGAGAATCGCCGGTAGAGAGAGGGGGGAAGTGGGATAGGTGTATAATAAATCCAAAAATAATTAATGTTTAACAATTTTAAATATTAAATTCTCTCTCCAATCATTGGAAAGTGGCTAAAAAGCATACAATTTTATACTTGTGGCTATATAACATGTATCTTTATTCAAAGTGGCTAGATAAATTTCTCACCCTTAAAAAAATTATAAAAATTGTTCAAATTAAAACTAACAAATAAATTTATAAAAATTACAAATTAATCAGAGTAATTATATAATATAATATGATATCACATATATATTTTATAATAAATTCTATGTATTATTATATAATTTTATAGTTTACACATTTTAAATATGCATATTATTTCCCTACTTATAAAGTATCAAATTTAATATTAAAACGTAAATAATAACTCCACAAATCTTTTACATTAAACACCAAAAGAAAAACAGCCAAGATTTTTACAGATTGAACAAAAAACTCATACATGTCTATATTACAGCAAAATGTGAATTATCAAACAATGAAAAACCCCAGAATGAACTCCAAATAAACTAAACCTAGCGATGATGGTTTGGCAACAACTTCAATGCATCTTGCATGGTAGGCCTATCAGATGGCCTACTTCTTGTACACATGAGAGCTACTTCAACAGCCGATTTCATGTCCGGAACAATGCCGTTGCCATCCCCAGCTTGCTTTATCAGATCCTCCCTTTGAAGGCTCTGTGATGCATTTCCATTTGTTAAGACCTCAACAATGAGCTCTCCAAAATTGTACACATCCATGTCCAGTTCATCCCTTATGGATGTTCTGAAACCACCTGTTACACACATTTTGATGCTTTAGGTCTGTCTAATTACTGAATTTGCTAGTATCCAAAATTATGCAGATTTGCAATCAATTATTGCAGCAATATGAAAACCATTGTATACCTGTCTTCTTTGCTGGTGGAGGATTTTCTGTTGATTCAACAATCGAACTGAGTCCATACTCGGCCAAATGGGGCTCCATATTTTCATCGAGAAGCACGTTGCTCGCCTTCAGATTTCCATGGGGGATAGCAGGGAAGCAGTCATGATGGAGGAAGGAGAGTGCCTTGGCAACTCCATAGATGATTCTACACTTTGTTTCCCAGTCTCTGATCATCCCAATCTTCTCTGCTAGATTCCCATTAGGCATGTAGTCATACAACAAATAAGCAAGCTGGTTGTTGTAGCAAATCCCAAGCAATCTGGCCAAATTCCCATGCCTTGAATTACCAATCCTTGTCAAAAACTGCAGCATCACTTTCATTTCTTTTGCCTCCCATTCAATCTTCTTGGCTGAGACGGTGATCCCCGTGGGCAGAACTACCTTGCCGATGGAGTCAGGTAATGCCGGTGCTGCCTCCATGGCATCAACACAGTTGAAGCTCCTCAGCACATCCTTTGCTGTGAACTGAGGAAGTCCATTGAAAGCAATCATTTTCCACTGGCCTTTGCTTCCTCTCCTCAAGTAAACTATCCCGAAAGCTGCAGCCATGATGAATAAAACTGTCACAGCACACAGTATGAGAACCCAAGCTAGCCTCTGTGCTCTCCTGCTTCCGAGTTCTAATCCATTCGAAATCCCATTTTCACGAGGACACGGTCTGAGAGGCGCTCCACAGAGCTTCGGATTGCCAAGAAATGCACTCTGATCCATCATCTTGAAGGTCTTATTAGAAGGGATTGTACCGGAGATATCATTGTAGGATACATTGAGAAGCTTCAAATTCGAGGAACTTCCAAATTTAGCAGGGATAGAACCGGTGAAACTGTTATGTGATAGGTCTAATATGCTTATAGCTGGGAGACTAGCAAGTTGTACAGGTATTGAACCAGTCAAATTATTGTTGGCTATATCCATTACAGCAAGCTGCTTACAATTACACACGCTTCCTTGAACAGATCCTGATAGATTGTTCCCTCTCAATTCAATGACAGAGACCAATTTACAGTTCTCAAATGGAGGAATATTGCCAGACACACCACAGGAAACCATGGAAAAGTTCTGTAGATTAGGCAAAGACCATATTTTTATGGGTATCACGCCACCTAGCTCTGGATTATTAGACGCATTAAAATATTCAAGCCTCGAATCTTGATCAATATCAGATGGAATTCCTCCAGTAAACTTATTTCTCGACAAGTCCACGTATGAAATATCAGGAAGATTGCCAAAATGCAGAGAGATTTCACCTGAAAACAAGTTGTCTTCGAGTCGAAGGCGAACCAGAGAAGAACAATTGGACAGAGAAGGAGATAGCCCTCCTGTGAAATTGTTTGAAAACAGAATTAGCTTCATCAACTCCCCTCCAGCACAGATGCCAGCTGGAATGCTGCCAACAAAGTAATTCGTCGAAACATCGACATGTTGAAGCCTTGAGTGGCTGCCGAGTGCCTCTGGCAGTGAACCTGAGAAGAAATTGCTCCATATCAGTAGAGTATCAAGCTCTGGAAGCTCAGCAATGCCATCTGGGACAGAGCCAGTCAACCCATTGTACATCAAACTCAGCAGTTTAAGGTTTTTCAGCTCGGAGAAGCTGTCTGGGATTGGACCAGAGAGCAGATTGTCTGAAAGATCCAAGCTTTTGAGGTTCGAGATTTTGCTGAGCTCCCATGGAATCTTCCCACCCAGCTGATTCCTGAAGAGGAAAAGTGATTCGAGGTTGGTGAGATTGCTGAGTTGATTGGGGATTGAGCCTGACATATTTGCATCTGCTATGTCAAGATAGTGAAGCGCACTCAGATTTCCAAACTGCCATGGAATCCCACCTTCATAGGAGTTGTAGCCAATCTCCATGTGAGAGAGTGTCTGAAGGTTTCCCAACTCAGGCGGTATCTCCCCATTCAGAAAATTCCCAGCTAAATGTATGAACTCGAGTGATTTGAAAGACCCATAATCCGATGGGATTGGTCCGCTGAAATAACTCCCTGCAAAATTCAAGATTTTGAGAGAATCAAGCTTGGAGACATCGGCTGGAAGGGGCCCAGAGAAACTGTTGCTGAAGGCATCAAGAACAACAAGATTGGCAAGTGTGGAAATCCCACTAGGGAAAATGCCAGAAAAATTGTTTCTGCTGATGTCTAATGATGTCAAGCTCGTTAGGTTGAAAATCCCAGGTGGGAGTTTGTCTGAAAAGGAGTTGTGGCTGAGGTTGAGACCAACAAGATCAACGAACAGATTGAACTGCGCTCCTGATAAAGAGCCTCCAAGATTCTTCATTGAGAGGTCTAAACCCATGATTTTGGTAGAGTTCTGATTGCACTCCACTCCAGTCCAATAACATGCATGGATTCTGGTGGAGGGCTGCGATTCCGAAGGCAAGAACCAATCGTTCAAGGAGTTGGAATCGTCAAGAATCTCAGATTTCAAGCTCAGGAGAGCATAGGAGAGAGGATCATAAGCAGAAATTGGCTCCATCAACATCAAAGGAACCATAATTAGCAGAATGAGGTACAAGGGATTCAGAATCTCCATTGGAACTTGCATCTCTCATGTGCAGAAGGAAGACTAACTGTAGAGACCCCAGTCGGAGAGAGAGAGAGAGAGAGAGCTGTGTTTGGTAGTGTCAGCTTATAAGTTACTCCATAACAACAGTGTGTGAGTGTGAATATAGTGCAAATGTGTGTGTTGTGGGAATGAATGATGCATGGGGACTAGAGAAAGAGCGATTGAAGAGAAAAAGGAGAGTGAAAGAGGGCCATATAGTTGAAATGAGGATATTATTGGACTGCTTTTGGGAGCAAGAGGGGCCATCTTAATTAATCAGAATAATGTTTGCCATTATAAAATAAATGACCTTTTCTTATCCCAGCATCTCCTTTTCCTGCTTTCCACAAGGCCCAAAATCCACTCAGAATCACTCGAAGCAATTCATGAATCTCACAAATCAGATGTCTGGAAGGTGGTACACTTGCTGCCACAAACCTTCTAAAACAATGCTTTCAAATCTTACTACAAGATATCTAGCTCAACTCTGGAGTAAGAGAGAGATTTGTGGGGATTAGGGAAACTGGTGTTTATTTTGTAAGAATGGATGAGAAGAAGAAGAATCAGCAGCAGCAGAGCAGCAGTAGATAGATGATGATATTGATAGGTAAAAAAGGACAGGATTATGATAAAAGTAGAAATCTTTCTAGGTGCTTTATGAATGGGCATGGCTTTTGTGTGTTTGAAGCCTTTGCCTTGAGAAAATACAAAAGTAATGGCTGTCATTACACATACATGCAATCATCTTGACCAGTCCTAAACTATTTCACACGAATGTAATTATCTCTACCCTCTTCTTTTTTTTTTTTCACTTCTCTTACCTTTGCTATTTTCTTTTATTCAATTCTGTCATTTCAGCTTTTGTTTTCTTTTTTTCTTTTCTGTAGTAGTACCGCTTTAATCGTAGTTTTTAATTTAATAGTTTCTTATTTCTGTATTTTTACTCTTTTGAGAAAGTCTGATATTAAAAAATTTATACCCCTTATTGCAAAGTTAATGAAAAACAGCTGCAAATAACCTTTTACTGACCACAAATCTCTATTACGCATTAGTCATTTAATATTGAATTTTCTTTTGAGTTTTGATAAAATCACATCTCATCGATACATCAAATGATATGATCGATGGTTATCCAGTGTGAATCACTAATCTTAAACAAACAAATATATATGTTATATATACAAATTAAAGCGATCGATGAATATTATTATTTCACATAAATATGTTTCCCTCGTCCACAAATAATGAAATGACCAACAGAGTTGGCCCTTGTAGGGTAGTTTATGTTTATCAAAGCTGAAAACTATGCAATCTCTCCCACAAAACTTAGCTACTATTAATTGGGTCTTCGAATAATGAAAGATTTTGAGATGGATACTCCTTTTTCATATCAAGTGAAAAAAATATCAAATACATAAAATATAATTCTTGAAATTCGACTTTTGACAGTGGAGATGATATTGTTAATTTTAAGGTGATGTGGACATTTGCTTCTTTAGTTAAGTGCAATGTCACGGTCCGTATTAACTTTCAAACCAATTCTTGGAATCTTGTTCTTCTTCTTTTATTTTTCATTTTCGGAACTTCCACAACCCTTTATTGGATGCTTAATTAAATGACACCAATTTGAGCACTTTTTTTTATCTGTAAAACTTAGAAAAATATATATCTATCGATTAGGTTCGAGATAAAATCCATAAGTACTAGACCTCATCCAAATGCACTATTTACTAACACTCTAAAAACAAATACTAAATCATGGAATCTTAATTGGACAAAATCAACCCTACTTGTAAAATCAATTTGAAGCACCACATGTAAAAACAAGAGGAAATAATTTTAAATAGCCAAATTTTATAACTACATGCAAAAAATAGTCACTCTTATGAAAAACTACACAAAATAGCCAATTTGTACTTTGTCTGTCATATATGTCTTAGTCTACCATTCAATTTTTTCGGTTTCCGTGTAAACTCTAACAAAATGGTTTTTTTATTATTAAATATTA
>JAPKLW010001739.1:0-68835 GCA_026898455.1 Plectranthus barbatus
ACCTTAGGGTTTTACAAATTTATTTGCTACTGTTTCTGCAGTTATCAGTCGTCCAATTGGTTGACCACTAGTTGGGAATCGCTCTCTGTGCGGACTCTACGAGTCCCGAGCTCTAGGGCCAGCTGTATTCCTTGGACGAGTGCCTCATACTCGGCCTCGTTGTTCGTTGCCGGGAAGTCAAGCCGGATTGCTCGTTTGTAATTTTCTCCATGTGGATCCGTTAGGACCACCCCGGCCCTATTGCCGTGCACGTTACTAGCTCCATCGATTTTTAGAGACCATATCCCGGCATCTTCATCGGCCTTTGTCATGTGTGCTACTTCGTGCTCCGCCTTTAGTTGCAAATTCGTAGAGAAATCCGCAACGAAGTCAGCTAACACTTGCGACTTGATAGCGGTCCTTGGTTCGTACTGGATTCCATAGCCCCCTACTTTGACTGCCCACTTGAGCAGACACCCAGACAGGTCTGGTTTTGATAGTACGACTCTTATAGGATAAGCCGTAATCACCTTGATGGAGTGTGCTTCAAAGTAGGGTAGCAGCTCTCGGGCAGCATTTATGAGCGCCAACGCGAGCTTCTCTAGGGCGGTGTACCGAGTCTCCGCGTCTAGTAGGGATTTACTGGCGTAATGCACCGGGTGTTGTTTGTCGTCCACTTCACGTACCAGCACGGCCCCAACTGCATGATCTGACACCGATAAGTAAAGCAGCAGTGGTTCACTGTCAACCAGTTTCGATAACAGGGGCGGGCTAGCCAGGTAGGCTTTCAGCTCCTCGAGTGCCTTGGCGCATTCCTCGGTCCATTCGAACCGCTTTCCCTTCCGCAATGTGTTGAAGAAGGAATGGGTCCTTTCGGAATAGCGTGATATGAAGCGACTAAGGGCGGCGAGGCGTCCAGTCAGCTTTTGCACTTCCTTCGGGGATCTCGGGTGTTCTATGCCCTGAATGGCCCTGATCTGCGTGGGATCCTACTATATTCCCCTGTGAGTCACTATATGACCGAGGAACTTGCCGGAAGATACTCTGAATGAACACTTTGCCGGATTAAGCTTCATGTTGTATTTTTCCATAATCTGGAAAGCATCTTCGAGGTGAGTCACGTGGTCCCGAGAATTGAGCGATTTGACGAGCACATCGTCAATGTAAACCTCCATCATCTTGCCGATTTTTTCTTTGAACATGGAGTTGACGAGGCGTTGGTATGTTGAGCCCGCGTTCTTCAACCCGAATGGCATCACCATATAGCAATAAAGGCCTTGACTGGTGATGAAGGCTATCTTTTCTTAGTCGTCGGGGTGCATCTGAATCTGATTGTACCCCGAGAATGCGTCCATGAAGCTCAGTAGTTCGTGCCCCGCCGTTGCATTGACTATGGCATCAATGTGCGGTAGAGGATACGGATCCTTAGGGCACGCCTTGTTCAGGTCGGTGAAATCAATGCAGACCCGGTTCTTGCCATTTTTCTTCTTGACGACTACCACGTTGGCAAGCCTAGTGGGGTAGTGCACTTCTCGTACCTACCCGATATCGATGAGTTTCTGTACCTCCTCGTTGATGGCCTGGTTTTTCTCTGCAGAGAACTTCTGACGCCGCTGTTGCACTGGCCTGTAGTTTGGGTCCACTTGAAGGCGGTGTGTGATGACCGACGGGTCGATTTCGGTCATGTCACGGTGCGACCAGGCAAAAACGTGAACCTTGCTTCAAAGGAACCCCAGAAGGGCGTTCCTAACACTGACGGGGAGTTCCGCCCCTACGAAGGTGGTGCGAGTCGGATCAGACTCGTCTATGACTACTTCCTCTAGTTCCTCGGCTTCGGGTCGACCCACAGGGGTCGGTGCAGAGCCGTGCTGCTGCGCGCAGATGGCTCGAAAGTTGGCGTAGTAGCAGTCACTTGACGCCTTTTGCTCACCTTTGATAGTCTGGATTCCCCAAGGAGTGGGAAACTTAAGCACTTGGTGATATGACGATGGAACTGCTTTGAGCTTGTGAATCCAAGGTCGCCTCAGAATGGCATTATGCGCGGAGTTGGCATCTACAACTTGGAATTTCACGTCTAAGTTTAGACCTCCGCAGTACATGGGTAAGCTGATCTCTCCAACCGTTCGCTGCTGGTCCCCGTTGAAACCGTAGAGGGTCATGGTTACCGGCTCTATCTTGCTCATAGGGATCTGCATCTCCTTCAGTGTTCGAAGGAACATGATATTTGCGGAACTGCCATTATCTACTAGCAACCTCTTCACCTGGCAGTTCGATATCAGGAGCGATATCACGAGCGCGTCATGGTGCGGGTGGACGAGCCCCGGCATGTCCTCGGCGGTAAACTCGATCGCCTCATACTGCTGCATGGGGCTAACGTGGTGGACCTCCTGATTGAGGACCCTGCGGGCTCTCTTGGCCGCAGAGCGCGACCTTTCGCTAATCTCGGACCCTCCAATGATGACGTGGATTGTCCGCTCGGCGGGTGGAGGTTTGTTCAGGGGCTCCGCGTTCCCAGTGGGGTTGACCTGCCTGCCCCTCGTCCATGTGTTCTTACCCTTGTTTGTCAGGTACTCGGTAAGGAAACCGTTCTTTAGTAGCTCGAGCACCTCTAGACGTAGGGCTTGGCATTCTTCGGTTTTGTGGCCGTGATCATTATGAAAGCCACAAAACTTCTTAATATATCAAGAAGGAAATATAGCAAAAATAATTAAAAACAACTAAATTAAAACAACTCAAATTTCTTCAATTAAACTTCTTCTTTCAGCCCACCGGGATCTCCATCATTCCCCTCTTCTTCAAAAGGATTTGTCCTCAAATCCTCGTCGGTGCTAGATACAATTGACCATCGTTCATCACCTTTAGTTGGCTTGTTTGGCGTATTATTATCTTCAAATACCAACAATTGCTTGGTCTCATGCACCTTCTTTTTCAAACCAATGATCCTCACAAAACTGAATTGATCTCTGGTCCTCTCAACCTTCTTCTCTACTGGAGACATTAACTCTGACTCTGTCGTCTTCTGCACTTGACATTGACTTTGGATTCCCATAATTGGATTGTTAATGATAGTGAGTGTATCCGGAACCTCGAATCCTTCATCGTCCTCCATATGACTCTCCAAAGGTGTAGCAACTCTCACCTCCTCTTCTTTGGTCTCTTGATTCTGCTGCATCAACTCAGATTCGGTTGCCACCAATGCTTCACCAGGAACCTCCAATGGAATCTGAACTGCTACATGTTCTTCCTTGATCTCTTGAACTGATGCACACATTGTCTCCGACTTGGTTGACATCAATGCTTGCTCCACCATTGACTGAAGCTTGTCAAAAAATGAGGAGTAATTATCTGGTTGATTCTCCCACCGTGCTTGTCTATATCTCATCTTTTTGCTGCCCAAATAATCTTCTTCCAATGCATCAAGTCGTTGATTCAACATCTTCATCTCTGACCTTACCGTCTTTCTAAAGTCAGATTTCAAAAACTTCATCATATACCTCATCTGAATTCTAGCATCATCATCTAACTCCTCATATTCGATTTTACACATTCTGCTCATGGAATGTCACGACAAAGAAGTGACACCAGTAGATCTTGTTGAGACGTTTCCGAAAAGTACAATTGCACTAAAATCGGACACCTGTAGCAAAAGTTATGACCAAAACAGTTTTCTCTCTCTCTGTTTTTTTCTTTTTTTCACGATTTTTTTCTCTTTTTTTGTATATTCTCTTTTTTTAAATAAGAAAAATACCAAATTACTTGGTAATCAAAAAGGAAAATATGGATAAGGAAATATTTGAATAAGGTAATTACCAAATTACTCGGTAATCAAGAAGGAAAAAAAATATGGATATGAAAATATATGATAAGGAAATATTTGAATAAGGTAATTACCAAATTACTTGGTAATCAAGAAGGAAAAAATATGATAAGGAAATATGTGATAAGAAAAGACTTGAATAGATATGGTATGATACTAATAATTCAAATATTGACTAACAAGAACCCTAAAATAACGACTCAAAGATACGAAAATATACGAATCAAGAACGACACAAAAGACACAACAGGAAATAAGATAAGACACAAACTTTAAAAAAAAATTGACACTAAAGAAAAGAAATAATGAAACTGAAAGACAAGGAAGAGGAGAGACACGACCTGAATATTGATACCAAAATGATAAGAAAAAGAAAGACACAACTTATTTGACGAACGAAACCTGGCTCTGGTGCCAAAATGATACGACCCTCGCCAGAAGGTTTAGATCGCAGCCCAGGAACTCGAACGAATGGACTCAGACTCGACGCGGAAGCAAACTGAACACTGAAGATGGAAGGATCCAACACCTTTGGATTCGAAAACCCTCAAGTACCGTAGTCCAGAATAAATTCTCCTACGACCCGAGAAGCGAATTGATCCAACAACGAAGGATATAAGCGAAGACACCACCAATGGATATGACTGTCTAATTGATTAGTCGGAATCGAAAACCCTATGGAAGAATAGGAATTTCGAAAGTTTGAGCTTTCATAAATAAAGGAGATAACCTCATAAATTTTATTAAACTGAAAACTGAATAAATTGTCCAAAACAAGGCCTATATATAGGCAAAATCAAATCCTAATAAGGAAATAAAATCTTAATCTAATAAGGAAATCAAATCCTAATTTCATAAGGAAATCAAATCCTTGTCTGATAAGGAAATCAAATCCTAATAAAATAAGGAAATAAAATCTATATAAAAGATTAATAAAAATCCTAATATATCAAGAAGGAAATATAGCAAAAATAATTAAAAACAACTAAATTAAAACAACTCAAATTTCTTCAATTAAACTTCTTCTTTCAGCCCACCGGGATCTCCATCACACGTCTAGGCCGTTCTTAAAAGCGAAGACCGCAGTGAGAGGAGGGCAGTTCGGTATAGAGGCGAGCTCCTGATTGAAGCGCCCCACGTAGGACCTCAAGGATTCTCCCTTCTTAATGCGTATGCTGTTGAGCACGTCCGGGTGCTTGGCCACGCATCGGCAGTTAGAGTACTGTTTCCTGAAAGCCATATGGAGCTCCGAGAACGTGGAGAAGGAGCTCCTCAGTAGGTTGATGAACCACTGGAGGGCTGGTCCGGTCAGACTCGATCCGAAGCTCTTGCACATGCAGGCCTCGCGAAGGTCGCCCGGGATCAAGGTAGTCAGCATCTTCTGCTTATAGAGGGCTATGTGGTCCTCAGGGTCTGTCGTCCCATCATACAACTGGAATGACGACAGCACAAACCTCGCCGGGACATCCGTGTTGGTGATGTCAGGCGTGAAAGGTGAGTCAGCATAACTGTCACGCGGTATCAGTGTGTCTGGAGGGATGATCTCTGGGATGCAGCAGATGAGCTTTTCTAGCCCGGCCATCCGTGCTTCGAGACGCTTCTCATACTCGCCTCGTGGCTGCTCGGTGGCGAGGCGCTCAGTTAGCCGGTAGGTCGTTGCCCCTGAAGATCCATGCCCGAGACCTGACCCCGCAGGCGTGTCAAGGTCGAATGCCTTCTCCAAGTCGTGGGCAAGGTTTTTGCGAGGGTCCATCGGCTTTTCGCAATGTGGGCGGCTCCTCGACTATGGGCTGCTTTTGGAGCGCGTTCTCCTTGCGAAGCTGCTCGTTCTCCCTTCGCAGGGCATGATTGGTGGCATGCAACTCCATGATCCTGGAGTCCATCTCCTTTGCTTGGCGCCGGTTCTCCTCAGCCTCCTCCTCGGGCAGTCATGCCAGAATTGTATTTAGCATCTCTGGAGGCACGGCCTGGGCGCCACTGGTTTGCAAAGTTTGCCGCACCAACTCGTCAACAGGGACGAGCTCCCTCGAACCGGAGGGTCCCGACGGGGGAGCCCCAGTCGTCTTTCTAGTCTGTTTTTCGGCCTTCTCGTTGTTACCTGCCATTAAATTGACGGAGAAAATAGTTCCAAGGGCCCCACGGTGGGCGCCAAATGTTGAGGTTTGATTTCACGAGAAAATGGAGCCCTTAGTACTTTGTTAGGAAATAGCAAATAACGACGATAAACAGGAGAGATAACGATAAATAGAAAACAAGGATAAGCGATAATAAATGAAGTAATATCGATATATTGACGTGCGCCTGAAAGCAACCAGATCTCTCGAGAATTCGACAGAGTTACGGCAATGTTTTTCTCTATGAGAATTGATACAAAAAATGAACTCCCAGCCCCTATTTATAGACAGGATAGGGGCAGGCAGGCAGTAGCTAACCCTAGGCGTTGAGCTGCAACGGCTCGCCTCGAATATCGGACCGGTTGCGGATTTTTCGGGGGAGGTTAGGGCTCCAACGTTCGGGCACCGCCAGCAAGCTAGGGTTTCTTTTCCTGGACCGCCTCGACGTCGACTCGATCAGCTCCTCGATGGCGAGGCGCTTCGTTCTTCGATGGCGAGGCCTTGACTTAGGCAGATTTCAGCATCTTGCTGGCTTTGGTGAACCGGTCTTCCGGGTTGGACTTGTTTACATGGGCCGACTTGTCTATTGGGCCTGGGCCCGTGGGCCTGGCCCCAACAGGTATTATGATTTTTCTTTTTTTTTTTCATACCATAACTGATCCCACTTTTTTCTCTCCATTTATTTGGTCAAATCTTACTCCATTTTCTTTCCTTCTACACGTCGATTTTATTTGTTATGTGATTAACAATATTTTATGGAAATCATTATTTCCATAATGCAGAAAATTTAAGTTTTTATTATTCTGTGAGTCACGTATTTTTTTTCAAGCATATATGTTCTTGTTCGAATCAATCTTATTCGTTCATCTACTGGTACGTTTATTTACATAATGCAGAAAATATAATTTTTTTATTTTGTAATTCACCTCTTTTTTTTAAGCATCTACGTTCATCTTCATGCCAGTCGTCTTCGTCCTTCTCGTGCTATGTTATATTATTGCAGTTCTAGTGTTATTCGGATGTCTACCCAAGTCGAAGCTATGAATAACTATGATGATGGTATTTTGTTATAGTTATTTTTTTATTTTTTTCTTATTTTTCTTCATGATATTTTTTTTCATAATATCACTTTGAATTCGCATTGAACATGTTTGTTTTGTCGACGTTCATCTTCATTTTTCTAATAAGATATTTTTTATGTTTATTTTAGTTTATAATGTTACGTATGACATTTATACATGAGCGTGTTTTTTGTTATATAATTATGTCACGAAATATGCAGTTTTGTCGCCTGTAAATTTGCAGTAATAGTTCATATTTATTGCAATGGTATTAATGATTGAAAATACAAATTAGTGGTGGCGACTATTTTATATGTATACAGTAACATTTTGTATAATGTTAGTTATGACACAATGACGTTATGAACGTATTTTTATCAAATGTTATACCTTTCTGTTCTTTTGGTATTTTTATAACATTATTATGTAGTGGATCATACAATTTTAGGCCTATAGTTTTGCAGTAAATGAACATATTATTTGCATTGAAATCCAAATTTTCTAAAACATAAATTTTGTGTGGTGACTGCTTCACACTAATATACGCATATTTATTTGTTTATTTATTTAAAATATAATTTTATTTTATTCATGTAGTTGTTATTACTCCAATGTGTGATGACTCATTGAAACCATATAAGGGTCAAGTTTTAGTACTCCCTCCGTCCCACTTCAATTGTCCACCTTTCCTTTTTTGTCCGTCCCATTTAATTGTCCACTTACCTAAAATGGAAAAATAATACTCACTCACTAATAAAATACTAATTTCCTCTATCTCTACTCGCATTGGTTATTGTGCCAAAAGCAAAATGGACAATTCATATGGGACGGAGGGAGTACTTTGGATGAAGGTGTTAAATTTTATAGAGAGTATGCAAAGTTGGTTGGATTCAATATTCGCCTATCTAGTTCGAAGAAGGTGAAGGATCCTTTGACGTTGAGATACGTTGTTTGGAACCGTGAGGGGGATAAGTTTGTTGCAGCTGATACGAAAATGTTAGATGTAAATGTGTCTAATTCAATGGTTAGAAGGAGAGGTTCTTCTAGATGTCGGTGTAATGCCAAGGTGGTCATCAAATATGTTGCATATTTGTGATATGTTGTTCATTTGTTTGTTGAAGGACATAATCATGTAATGGTTAATGTGTCTCATATCTTTGTGTTAATGCAACAGAGTGTATGGAACAATTTTTTTTAAATGTTTTTTAATGTCTGAACAATATTATATAAATTGTTACTTGTACTGTTTTATATGTATAATTTTTTCCTTTTATTGCACATATAATAAGTAAACATTGCAACAGCGGTGTGGAGAATTTTATTTCTAATTTTTCGAATTTCTGAACAATATTGTATAAATTATTGCTTGTACTATTTTATATGTCTATTTTTTGGCCTTTTAATGCACATATAATAAGTATATTATGCAACTCTGTATATGACACAAAACTTACTCTCTATTTATAGAATTCGTGTATTTTTCATTTAAATTACGATTTTAATTATTATTACAGTATATGTTATTAAAACATACAGTTAATGTATTCAAATATGTCACAGAATCTGTAGTGCACGTCGAGAAATGTTTTATGTTTTTTTATATCGTAAAATTTTATTTTAAGAGAGGTAAGGTACACATGGGTTATACAATTTGTCATTAAAATTTGCATAAAATTAAATTAGAATCTGCAGAAAAAAAAATGCAGAACAACAATACAAAGTAAAAATACACGACTCTATAAACAATCCACAACAAGTAATCGTGTCTAAAAAAGAACACTTACTTAGAAATTCATACTGCATTAAAAAACATCACATATATAAAATGAAAATAGTTTTCCTTGCTTATCATCATTCTACCTCCTAATTTTGTCCAAATTGCTTTATATGTCAAAGTCCTTCGCCTTGCAATTCTTCTGAAAAGTTTTGCAGCTTTTTCACGGATTTCTTCACCCATTATATTGAATTATGATCGAAGAAGCTTTCGACAAATGGTAATTCGCTTATGTTTCAAGGCATTCTTTGAAGACTGGCTTAGGTCTGCACCCCATTGATCAGTTGTTTAGTCCCATGAAAGTCTCCATATGCAACATAGCAAAAATTCCTGGAAATGATCAAAACTTTGCTCCGTAGGAAATAATTTGTATAACATATGAGACAGTTATCTATTTTGTGTTTACAATAATGGAAAAGATTGTTAGCTTTTTTTGAACGAAATAATGCAGGATTATATGATCCAGTACATATACTTCAATTTATGCAGTAAAGAAATAAAGTAGTTGCATAATATATGAAACAGACAATCATGACCAAGTTTACAGTAAAAGAAACAACACTATACAGTGTAAGAAAGATACAGATGTAGAGTGCTATATTTAAATATCTAATCAAGAATTTACAGTTTCATGTTGCATTTGAAGGTCAGTAAAGTTAAATTAAAAGAACAAGTTTTATTTACTAACCAATAAATTTACATATTCATTATTCAATAATGTCAAAGGCAAATAGAGTTTTACAAAGGAAATAATGTGGGGGGTGCTCTAATCCTTTATATATATCACAATTTTATGAATTACAGAAATAAAGTAGTTGCATAATATATGAAACAAACAAGCATCACCAAGTTTGCAGTAAAAGAAACAGTAATAAAAAAAAAAAACCTTCACATTTTTGAATTTTAATATAGGTTGTTTGATTTGTTTATCTCATTTATACTGTTAAATAGATGATTAAAGTTGCAATTAAACTATCAAAAAGTTACAGTGAACGATCATTTCTCATGTACCAAACAAAAGGTATGCAAATTTTGGTTAACAAATATGTAGAAACAGAAAAATGGTACAGAAAGTGAAATCAAAAATAGCACATAAGTTATATATTCATTACTTAAATACATAAATACTAAAATTCTCTTGTATAAAACAGTATAAACATATAATGAACTACTGTATATATGCTCTAAAAGCAGAGAACTGTTGCATAAATTGGAATGTACTTATGCATTTCGTTTTGCATTAACAGTTGATATGAAAAACAGATTTTATAGATGCAATGAATTGACAGTAAAATTACATAAATTGTTTATTTCATATGTCAGAATGAAAGTACTTAAATAAAATAAAGGTTATGCAACAATTTATCACGCAATATGCACAAAAATATATAATTATGTACACATGAATTAATATATACTTACAAATAATTTTATTATGCATAAACTATATATTTCACTGACTTTTGGTTGAATAGAACATCCATATACTAACTTGACTACTCAAAACCAACATATAATACAAAATTGACCATTTGAGAATGACACTTACATATATCCCATTGACTATTTATTCCTCTAAGCTTTATATTAATTTGCATATCTTAAATCTATAAAACCCGCGCTAAAACAATCAATTTTTTCAAAAAAACCATAACACATAATGAGGTTCAAAGTGCATATATAAAAAAATAGATTAAATCAGAAAATGTGCAAAACATAAATTCAGATTTTAACCTCTTAGTCCTTGCTTGGTGGAGAATGTTTGCATTCGGCGGAGAATGTTTGCATTCGGCGGAGAATGTCTTCAGTCAATACCAACCTACGAAGATTCGTTTTTTTTCCCAAAAATATAAAGAAAAAATAAAATGTAAAAAAATGATATAAACCATCAATAAGTTATGGAAGTTTGTACATTTAGTGATTTGAATAAAGAAAAAAATTGTTAAATTTTTTGATAACAAGTTTTACAAAAAAAAAGAGGTTTGAAGTAGATTTACATTTTGAAGAAACTTGAGAAGAATACCGTGAATTTATTGAACAAGTAAAAGCAAACTTACCAAAGTAATGGTGGACTTGATTATTTCTCTTCGCCGGCAATGTAGATTCGTTTTTCTCTGAAAATTTTGATTGTTTTGGGGGAGACGAAGGAATCTAGAAATTTACAGCAGTAATTGCGGTTGGTGAAAAGTTTAAATGATTTTAAAAAAAATTGATTTTAATAAAACTGCCTTATTTACTCATTAATTGCTCCGAAATTAAAGCACACATACTCGTGTGTTGGTTATGCCATAGAACAAATTTACAAATAAACCCTTTTATGCAACTTTTTATTTCTTTTAAGCAGCGAATTTTTCAATGTATGAAATTAAATCTGGAACGTTTAATTTTTAAATCAAAGGATAATATTGAGTCTTATTTCACATCTAAGAGGTGGTTTCCACCCTAGTGCACCCCCATATATATATATATATATATATATATATATATATAGGGTAGTGATCAGGTGAGAATATGAGTTACTATGAGAAATAATAATAGATCTCGCGCGTCCATCTCATCAAATCGACGAACATGATTCATTCTCAGCAAATTAAAAAACGCGACATTTTTGCCCCAATATCCTGCAGTTTTAGCCTTTAAAGGTTAAAACTGTAAAAATACTCAAACACAAACAACAACCTGCATTTTAAGCCCAATTTACTTCATTTTTACATAAATACGAATTAAAAAAATTAAACATCTTCTTCAAAGCAGCAACACCAGCGTAATCTCTATAAAACTCAATACCAACATCAACAGTTCTAAAAACTCTGCCCTTAAAATGCTTCATCTCATCAACACACTTTGGAATAAATGAACCCGTAAGATACAAAAATGCACAAAGTTAACACTAAAGATGCAAAATATAATACTCCCTCCGTCCCGTTTAAATAGGCCCATTTCTTTTCGGCACGGAAATTAAGAGTTGTGAGAGTAAAATGAATTAGTGGAATGAATATTTTATTGTTGAGTGTGAAAAGGTTGCCATTTTTGGAAAAGGGCCAATTTAGTTGGGACGCCGAATTCGGTAAGTGGGCCTATTCTAGCGGGACGGAGGGAGTAGTAAAAATGAACGTCGATTTGAATAAAAAAAAATTAAACTATATTCATGCACAATTAACAAAGTCGAGACCAAACACGAATGCGAAATCCAGAAACAAAGAAAAGAATCTGATCGACAGAAGAAATATAAATCATATCGAACGAAGAAGGAAGAAGAAATCAAATTGCGCGAAGAAAGGAATAAAAAATCTGATGAGATACTATTTCAGATTTTTAAAAAAAGCTAAAATTACAAAAATAACCTTAAGTTTGCAAAACTGCAGGATAATCGAGGAAAACTGCACACGGAGTGAAATAGATCATGAGCGTTGAAATCACAAAATCAAATGCTGAGATTCATTCTCATTTCTCATACTAAAAACTATTCTCATATGATCACTACTCTCTCTCTCTCTCTATATATATATATATATATATATATATATATATATATATATAGCGTCATGATACAATGGAAATATGACTTATTGTGAAAAATAAGAATAAAATACAGCCATTCATCTCGCTCAATATATAGTCCAGATTATCTCAAAAAATGCAATTATTTTTTCGCAAAAAATCTACATTATAGGACACTTTCGTCTTTTTACTGGATAACATTCATTATACTTTAATAACCCCAAATTTTATAGTAAGATTTAATGAAATTGGTTTTATTTAGTCAAATATTTGAACTCAAAGTTTGAAATCCGAGCTCTATGAATCGAATTTTTAATTGTTAATTAAATTCGATTTGATTATAATTAGTAATCGAATGTTAAACTGAGTTAAGGATTTATATTGAATAATTTATCGTGTCACCAAATAATTAGATTGAGAATACGAAAGTTGTTGTGCGATCAAATATTAGTAAACTATAATGTACAAATTTATTGTACATGGATATGTATATATATAGAGATAAATTTGTAGATAATCTTATGATTATAATTGTATAAATTATTCAGTTAGACACATGACATTAAGCTATATCAAGTAGTATTACTCAGCTGCATTAATTATTTCTTATTGGTGAAGTAAAGGGATGTCAAAGGAAAGGCGTAATATTGAGTGAAAGAAAAATCCCTTCAGCGTCGAACCCAGCCCCACCCCGCCAGATAGCTTCATCGCTGATTTCTGGTCAAACCACAGTGTTTTCAGACAATGACTTCTTAACAAAAAACATAGAGCTCGAAGAGTAGATGAGTTTGGGCACCTGAATCGTCGAATTCTGTCGAGAAATGATCCAAATCCCGTCAGATCTCTTCATCGGCATCTCACGATCAAATGAAGCAGAATTTGAAGATAGTTCCTGAAGAAAGATTGTAGAAATTTTCAACTAGTTGAGAATACTTATAAATTTTGCTGAATTCCGTTTAGAATTGAATGAAATATCGAAGTTGCAAGAAATTGTGGCAGAGGTGAGCTGATTTTGTAATGTCCAAAAATAATTGCTATGAATCTATTATTTTAATTGTTCTGAGTATATATATAACATCTATGAAGGTTGTTGTGATTTTGGGATGAATGGTTTGTTGAATATTTGAAGAAGTGTTAAGTATTTAGCATGCAGATAAGGTGTTTGTTGATATGTCTAAGTGAATATCTGCAACTTCTATAGTTGATTTATGCACATGTTTCAGTTTTTTTTATTCACATTGATTCTATAACTTGTTTCTCACTTCGAGTAAATATATATAAATAGTTAGTCATCCTTTGTACATGAATATTGGATTAAATATAAGGTTGGATGTGAATTTAAGTATTTTGATAACATATATTTCAATGTAAGTGTATGAGTAAGGCGAATACTATAAAATACTTGATTGGCTGTAATGGACCAAACCTAAATTTGATCTAAGAATATTGTTGTTGACTAGATTACATGGAACAAAATATTTAACTAGGCTATGTAAATGTTAACAAGTTAGATATGAAATTAAGCGAGATTAAGTTGTTAGTTGAGAATTTATTTAGAAGATATTGAAGAAGCATGCTAGAATTGTTTGATCTACCTAGTCTTAAGATTTGTTTCTTGTTATTTATATTGAAAGGAAATCTAGTTGGGCAACGAAGGCTTTAAGCACTGACCAAGTCACATAATTCATAAAAGATCGAGGTAGGCTTTCCGTAAAAAACTATAAAGCATGAAAATGTGTTTTCTTTTCAAAATTAAATTATGAAAAATGATTTATTTTAAAATGATTGTTATGCCAATAATATTTTTGTGTGTCCCATCTGTTCCTATGAGCCAGACGTAGTTGACCAGAAAGTTGTGACGTCAGTGGAAATGCACCAAGGATTAAATCCTTGAACGATTTTTCATTGATTGCGAGCCAAGAAGGATTCCCTTGAGCCGCAGTACCATGAACTTAAACTCTGGTATGTCTAAACTGGGGTTCAAGTCCCTTGTATGTTTAATGTGGAGTGGATCAACTAGCGGGTTGACACTCATGGGAAATAAGGAGGTTAAAAACCGATCGGATCTCGATGTTGTGTGTCCCGAGATCAGTGCACTTTGATGATAACGGGTTGAGTGGAATATGCCATTCCCAGCTGTACATCGTGTCTTGGAAATATGCCTGCTTCCAAGTCACACTTGTTATAACAGATAGTGACCACATGTGAGTGAATGAATTCATGTCGATATGTGATTAAATGAATTCATGTTGACATGTGATTAAAACTATTTTAGTAAACACGGTTCCATTTCAACTAAAACCCCGTGTGTTACCTGTGTGATGGCATAACAATTTATATATGTATGTTTGTGGGGGCAACGTGTTCACTGAGTACGCGGTGAACTCAGCCCTTAGGCGTTATTTTTAAAACGTTCATGTTGAGCAAGGAAGTGGAACGCGGAGGTGTGTGAGCCGAAGAAATAAAGTGGACACCAATGAGTTCCTCAATTAATCAAGAAGTCTGGTATTTAGAAATCCTGAGAATGCATCTTCATATATATATCTCCACTACGCCATTTCCGCTGTCCTGAACCTCTGCTATTATTTTCTTCCCCATTTCAGAATCCGATTTTAAAATTTAGATTTCTTATTGATGTTTGGAAACTCCGAGCTTGATATCGTTTGAACTCTGGAGTTTGGTTATGTTTGGAATTGATTATGTGTAATGGCTTGATTGTCAAAGTAATAAATTGACTTTCATATTATCTGTGTTTGGTCTATTCCATTATTTTCCCTCGTTGCTTTTGATGTCATTATTCTAAAATAATCCAGTCACGCTCCTATAAATTGGGGAAACAAATTGGGGGCATGACAAAGTGGTATCGGAGCATGCTTCTTTTGCTCTGATTACCGAGACTTCTCTTGTTCAGAAGTTTGAATAATCATTTTTTAAGTGATCGAATGCTCCACACCTCGTTCCTTCCTCTTTGCTCGGCCCAGCAAGGTAAAATTGTAAAAACTTGTTTGTGTGTTAATTGAATGATGTTATATTCGTTTACGATGTTTCAAGAGATTGAAAAATATTTTAAACAATTGTGTTAATGCACTGATTTGATAAATGAGATTGATGAGAAGTTTGTAGCAATTGCGAATGATTCTTGCTGACCGAAATGTTTTGATTTGTCTAGAGATGAAGTATAGCTCTCGCTAGTGAGAATGTTTTGAAGATGTATAGTGACTCTCTCGCTAGTGTTGGTTGTTTGATTTGTGTGACAAGGGATTACAGCTTTCGTCAACATTGTTATGGTTGGTTGGATGATGGAGCTGGGCTCTTGTTTTGTGTCGAGAAACCTAATTAGATTATCTCATTTTGTGACTTATTATTTTATGTGATGCACCTAATGGGGCGATATGTGCGAGAACCTGAAATGGTTTGTCAAGTTTTTCCAGAAATGTGATTTGGCTTGTAAAAAAAAAACTTACTAGTTTATTTTATATATATATATTTTTTAAAAGAAGTATATTGAAAACCTCAAAGAGTTATCCCTATAAAAGGGAAATGTGGAGTTGAACATGTGAAGGCTAGCGAACTATGAATCCAGGTGCAATAGTTACATTGTGATAACTGGTGAAATATGGAATGTTGACTCAGTGGTATATGAAATAGCATGCATCACTTAAATGGAAATTGTGGTTTTAAACTATATATTGTGTGTGGTTGACTTTTACGAACGCGTGGATTTGAGCATATAATGATGTGAACACGAAGTTGGTGCCTAATAGCACATGATTGACTTGACACGACATTGGATATGTGATGCATCGATTCAAGATTAATATTAATAGGTTCGATTGACGATCAAGCAAGAATTTTTGTGGAGTCTTGTTGTCTTTGATTATGTGAAGATGTGAATGAGTAAGTGGTTTAACTTACGACATGATTGAAGAAGTCGGGCTACTAAGAAAATGAATTTTGATGCAGTCCAAGAATGAGTTCAAAATGAACAATGAGGTGAACACGAGAGGCTGGAAGTCTTTGATACTGGGTTGCGGCTAAGTTTAATAGAAAATTTAGCAAAAACGAGAAACGTCACAAGTTAGTTCTAGTATACAATATTTGCTGATATTCAAAAACACCCCCACGAAGTAATGAATCAAATGATAATGCGTACGAAACACATAATTTGAGATATTGAATTGATTTATTGGAAACCTTATTAGAGAATTATTTCCCATAGGAATAGTGTAAATCCTAAATGAATTATGTCGGCGTACGATGGTTTTTAGCACATTCTGATATTATTATTATTTATTCATTTGCTATTAATATTTGAGTGTTGTGCAATGAGATATTGATATGAGCATGGTCAAGGAGAACTTAGACATGTCAAGGAATGATTGTTAAAGGTGTTTTTTATTGGACTGAGGCCCCAAGAACTTTTCAAGATAAAAGAAATGATAATGCAGAAAATAACCACGTATAATTAAATTAGATATTTTGTAAACCAATTCAAACTGTAGTGAACGCGTGGTATATCAATAAAACCTGGTTTTGATAACTTGTTTGACGAATGTGATACACATAAATATAAATATAGAGTTTTCTCTTTGTTTGCACATAGAGTTCATGCTCCTAAAGCTAGCCCTCAAAAAAGGGTTCTACTATCGGTATTTATAGGCTCTGTTCAAACTCTAACGCTCCCTAAATCTTTGCCAGGTGGTAATAAAATCCCCTTGGTCTCCCGCATGCATTTCTTGGCTTTTTCCCGGGGAGTCCACGATCATTATTCTCCATCATTTATTGGCTCCCACGATCGTTAAGCAGTTCGTCTGTTCTTCCCGGTGTGTTTGACTTCTGTCATAATATATCATTTGACTAGATCGGACTCATGTGGCACGATCGGTTACTCCATTGGACTGCTTTAATGAGTCGACCTGCGCTTCGAACTACTCTTCCTGGAGCGAACTACTCCGTTGTCGCAAATCACTTCGCCATCCTGCAAAATAACATGGGTCTTTCCTATGGGCTTTTTATATGGTTATTCTTTTGGGCTGAATTATTGGGCCATTTATTATTGACCCCCAACAATAGCCCCTTCGGCTTAGCGAGTGCTCTCTAGAGAGCTCGGTAAGTTGAATAATCAATGAATCGTGTTAATTCGTTGTTTTCCACTAGTGGAGTTCAATTTTTCCTAGATGTTGGCTCTTCGAACTCTTCAAAAATCAAGAGCTCAGATTACTTAGAAGAGCTTTAAGAGCGTCTTCTTGGGCCGAAGGATCAGTCTTGTTTGTTTATGATCCTTCTTACTTGCATAACTCTGTAAAATTGTTACAAGTGTCGTAGCTACTGGCCCAAAAATCATAGCGTTTTGGGAGGACAGTTCGGGTTATGTCCGATTAAACTATTAGCCACCTGGTCAGCCCCAGCGAGCTGCTACAACTTCCTTGTCGGGGTCTTTTGGTGAGGTTCTTGACCTCTTCTAGGTAGGGAGAATTTCTCTTAATGAATTTTGTAAAAGTTTATCTATGTGAACTGATATTTTCAAGTCCTTATTTTCGGATTGCTTTCAAATTTGCCGCCTTAAGCGGTGGCACTTGCGTAATTATCGCAAAGATTGGGGGTAATTGCGAAAAACCGAACGGGCGCAAGTCTTTAACCGTCATTTTTTTGGGGATTTGATGGTTACTCTTCCCAAGATCTCTCTCTTTTTCGACTTTCTCTTTCGTGCGATTTCTAGCGACTGTAATCCTTCTGACTTCTGACGATCAATCCTCCATTTACTACAAATTCCAGGTAATTTCTTCCTCACTTCCATTTTCTCTTCTCTTTTCGGGGTTCTATGGAGGGGTAGTATTAGGGTTCGGATTAGTCAGTTGTTAATTTTCTTTCGTCTTCTTTCCTTCTTTTTCCCTAGGTCATCGCTTCTCAGTTATGACTTCAAATCCCAATTCCCAAAAACACGGGAGCCCCAACACTAGGGACTTCAACCCGACTCCTCCTTTCACCCCATCTTCTGAAAGGGATCCTAACGTTGTTGTCCCTCCCATTCCAGATTGGAGTTTTCTCCTCCAGGAGCCGATAAATCCTCGATCGGCCGGCAAAAGAAAACCCATCCTCGATTCTCCTGAGGAATCTCTGTCCCCTTCTGACTTCGACGAAGATGACTCCCTGGCTAAAGCGCTCCAACAAATTGAGCGTTCAATAAGTGCGGGTGAGGCCAGTGGTTCCGGCCGCGAAATTGTGGAAGTCACCCTAGTGCCAGAGGTTACCGGTGATTGGGTACTTCCCGAGGAATGGGAGTCCCATCGAGTTCTGGGAGCAGTCTCCACAATTAACAGGGTGAAGATGATCGCTCTCGCAGACTCCATCCCATGCTACGACATCGCTTATATCGCCCCTAAAGTTCACAATAGATGTTTTGACCCTCCTGTTGGTTTTGTCACCTTCTATGCCGCAGCTATGGAGAACGGAGTTGGCCTTCCAGTTCATCAATTTTTCTGTGATGTTTTGACCTCTTACAACATTTCTCCTTTCCAATTGGCCCCGAATAGTTGGTGTCATCGGATAGGAGTTCTTCTGATGTGGATGGATCTCGGTTTGGGCCTCCCAACAGTCCTAGAATGGCACTACATGTATAGGATGAACCAATGCGCTGATAAGCATTATTATTACTTTACCCGCTGGGCGTCGGGGAGGTCGTCCTTGGTAAAGAAGCCACCGTCGAACTCCCCGGACTGGTGGATGTCCTTTTTCTACCTCAAGCTCGATGAGCACCCCAAATTCATCAGACATGGCGGAGTCCCAATCCGTGGGTCATTGTTTCTCTTCCTGCTTTATGACTATTCCAAGTTTTACTAACAACTCACTTTTCTGGTTTCACAGGTCATGATCGCACCATCCTAACCGATGTGGAACAAGCCCGAGTGGACCGCACCTACAATGTGAGCGCCACAGACCGCGAGTGGCCATCTCTGCAATTTGGCCGGTTTATTACAGCCCACACCCTCGTAGACAACCACGACTAGCTCACCGAACTTCCTAAGAACATGACTCGTCGCAGGGTCTCTACAGAACTTGTCGCTCGGGCTCTTCATGAGAAGAAAAGAGCTCGAGGCAAGTTCGAATCCAAACACCGGGAGGAAAATCCTCCCAGAATACCTCTGACCGATCCGTCACAGCACCCACCTCCTCATCCCCCTGTTAAGCCACCTCCAGAACAGAATAAGGGGGAGTCTTCTCGCCCTACCACGCGCTCGGAAACCTCCCAAAAAGGGTCCGAGCAAAAAAAGGAGAAGGAAAATAGGAGTGTCGAGCACCGTCGCCGCCAGCGCTCCCACGAATAGGATGCTCCGAAGGACTCCAGGGCGAACCCAGAGAGGGCGCTGGTGAAAACAACGACGACCATGCCCCTAAATACGAGAGTGGACTCGTTCCTGGTTTGCTCTTGGAAGTTGCTGCTGGATCCCCCGGCGTTAGACCTAATGTCGGGGTCGGTCTTCAATATGCTGGTGCGATATGAGCATCGGCAACTTGAGGTTCTTTCTTTGGTCCTGACCTTCCTTATTTCTGAAAGATCTTTCTTACCTCTTCTTTTCTTTAATCAACTATTTTACAGAACATGGTGGAATTCGACCTCATCCACTGTGAGCTCAGTGTCTTCACCGATAAATGTGTCGGCGAGATCTTGGAGCTCCGGAAGGAGGTGGAGATGAAGAAAAAAAGGTGCGAGGAGCTGGAGAATAAGCTCGATGAGGCTGAGGAGAATGCAGCCTCCCTGACTGTCAGGGCGGACTCGGCTCTGGGGGAGGCCAAGGCTTGCAAAGACTAGGTGGACGACTTCAAAAGGAAGTACGCCCTGTCAACCACTGACATTGCCCTTCTCACGAGGGATCTTCAGAAGAGAGGGGATCAAGTCAATTCTATGGATGCTCATATGCGGACTCTAAAGGAATCCTATGCATCTGAGCTGAAAAGCTATGAAGACCAGATCGAGCGCCTGAAGTCAGGCGATGGGCTCGATTTTGAGTCTTTGATCCTCTCTCCACACTTTGCCGAGGCGTATGAGGTGAACAACTATTGTTTTCTTTTTTTTATTTATAACTCGATCTTACATGCTATTTTGCTACTTATCTTTATAGACACTTGTTGAACAACTAAATAAGCAGCTTATCTTGGTTGCTAGGTATGTTGATGCGGGGGTACGCATTGATAGGACCTAAGTTAAGATCGATTCATTTATCTGACATTAAAGGAATCTAGATCTTGGTGGCTTGCTGAGATCCTAAACCTAGATAAAGGTACAAAAGTATACACAGATTGTGTGTCACTTAGAGATGCAGTGAAAGGCTCTTGTTGAGCTTGTATATCTGTATTTTGGGTGGTAGCAGTTTGTGTATGATTGTCTGGTACTGGAACTAGGTAACCACATCCAGTATAAGATGGTGACATTCCCTGAGCAACTCAAAAGGTTCGTTATGCTAAAATCCTTCAGGCTGATTAAGTTCAAGCATAAGTGAAAAAGGTTTGAGTGGATTGACTCGAGAATATAAGATGTTAATTAATTAAATGGCTTGTCAGAGCCCAAATTAATTGATGAATGTTTGTAACCCTAAATGTGGAGATATATCGAGCCCATGCAACCCATTCCTCACCAAGTGGTAGCAAATCGGTAGGACAATATTGATTCTCTGGTGGCATGAATCAATATTAATTAATTAATTACATTTTGGGTTGAATATGAGAATTAATTAATTCATAGGTCTTATTTGCTATTTGCATTCTGGTCCTTGGTCTAGCCCATGAAAGCTCAGGTCCATCTGGAGATCAGAATTTCCTATAAATAAGCCTCAGGTTCTCAGATCACAACACACCACAAGATCATAAGTTGCAAAACAACAGGCCAAGATTTGGGAGTTGTGATCGACTAGATCTGAGAAACGAGGAGGAGATTCTGCTTCTCGATAGGCACGAAATCCGAAGGGAATCTTCACCAGATTTTCTGATGGGAGCTGGGATACAGATTAGAAGATCAGATCTGGAGGATCATTTTATATTTCTCTCTCCTCAGGTTTTCGAAATTAATGTATTAATTTCATAGATTTAATTCTTTCATCTTATAGGAATAAATCTTGTTGCGCGGGAAAGAGGATCGAAGGATCAAATCGCTACGCATCGTGTTCTTCAGTTTCTACAATCCAGATAATCCGCATAAACCTTCTTATGCATATTCAATAAGAGCCTGCTAGGATCAATCATAGGCATAGTAATTATTTTTTTATATCTAATTAACGATATGCGCTTACATGGATTTAAGTGATTCAATTCACGGTATTCAAAATCCCTTTCGACGTGTTGATCGATATGAATATTTTATTAGAAATAAGCATGCGTCGACTGAAATGGAAGTGTGTCGGTCGACATGGACTGTGTCGATCGATATGAAAGTATGTCGATCGAAATAAAAGGTTGATATGAAAGTATGTCGATCGAAATAAAAGGTTGATATGAAAGTATGTCGATCTCTATGTCGATCAACACAATTCGTGTCGACCGAAATGGTCACGTCAACCAAAATAAAGGCAATTCTACCTTCAACGAGAAAAATAGATTTTTTGCTCAAATGATTATTCGGGCTCATCCAATCGATTTTTAACAAAACAGAATGGTTTCTAAATATATATAACAAGTCTAGACATAGTTCTAAGCATGAGAAACATCATAAATAATGTAGAATCGAAATAAATGCTCAACATCTCAAAATTGAACCAAAATCTCAAAAATAATCCAAATGATCAGCAACTCGATTCATAGGCTATCATACGATTTCTAGGTTCAATATTTAATATTATAAACATGTATACGTGCTCAAAAGCTCAAAAGTAAGCCAAGAAATAATACTCCAACTAGGGTAAAAATGGCAAACATGCTTAAAATCAATGATAAACTCGATACGAATTTAGGTTACCTCTCGAAGACACTAATATCATGTTAACTTGAAGATTGATTGAGTTAAGATCGATCACAACCTCTTGAACAATGAAGATAGAAGAAATGAGGTTGGAAAATGGAAGAGGAGATGTTAAAAACCCTAAATAACATGTTATTTACGTTGAAATGACTTCGCCGAAAAATAATTGGTAGAATTTGAGGAGAGTTGAAAGAGTAGAAGTACAGTTTGGGACTTTCTATACATAGAAAGAAGGAGGGGTAGGTTTGGAATTATTCAAAGTCAATAAAGCTAAGTGGTTGTCACTCGGTTGTTTCATCGGCCACTTTGACATCAACTCACGTCATCTTCATGGGAAGACGTAATATTCTATCGATCTACGAAATTTATCGATCAATATTATCTTGATACGAAAATACCAAGTTGCGCAGAAATTTATCGTTCCTTGATTAAAACTAAATTCATCGATATACAATTAAATTCCTTCATTAAAATATAGAAATGATAGAGAATAATGCTCAACAAATAAATTCCTAAATAATCGATCGCAAAATGTCTCGAATTAAATCTAATAACAAAATATCATTTCCAAGATTCTGATAAATAAATTAAAACTCGTGAGGAGTGTTACAATTACAACCATAGACTAATCCTAAGCTAGAGACTAGGGCTGTCAATTTTTGACACGACATGATAACCTGACACGAACCCACACAATAATGATGGGGGTTAAACACGAAACGATGCGACACAACACGAACACAACGAAACACGACAAACATGATAATTACTTGTTAAGAACTTGCAAATAAAAGTTTAAACGATAATTACTTGTTAACACGATATTGACACGGATCTGATACGAACACAATAATCTTTTAAGAAATAAATAATGGGTAACACGAATACGATACGAAATCTTATGTTCTTAATGAGTCAACACGATAACGACCCAATACGCACGAATTATCAGTCTTGCTAGAGACTCTCTATTCTAATGGGATGCTTGACTCATCAAACAATATTTAAAGAATGAATTACTTACAATAATTCCTAATAGTAGGTAAGTCGGGTTGAGAATGTGTATCTTTTATCATATTTATTGAAAACAAAATTATTATATATCAAATATCTACATTTATATGTGCCATACATTATTTTATATACTTATAATTTTTTTTTAATAATAATACTAAATTTAATAATTTTGTGCAACGCACGAGTGAAATAGTAATTAAATTGTATATAGTTCAACACATATTGTATCAAAACAAACATTAAGAAAAGCAAAAATAAAAAAGAGTTAGCAAAAACAAAATTGGATAACAAAAATAAAAGTAGTATGCATAAAGTGATCATTGTTTTAAACCATAACTAAAACAAACTGTACAAATTTGAGAATAAATACATTAAATAAATGAAAATCAAATTATAGCATCTTGGGTTTGCGAGATCATGTTCTCCAACTCAAAACATCATCACAAATAGGCGTGTATAGGCATGTATCGAAATGATAATAAAAAAAATTCATTAGCAAATCGCACAATGAACTATTAATTCAATAGGAATCAAACATATTTTTTACAATGATGAAATTCAACAACAACAAAAAAAATTGAATATCTTATAGACGAAATTAATATTCAACTATATTAATAAGATTAGTAAATATAATGAAATTAATCATTTGTTATAATGAAGTTCAAACTAATCTATTTTAAGCATGTATTTGTCCCAAAAAAATATTATTTATAATGAATACACGTTTAATTATAATGATCTTATTATTTGATTATAATTAAGTTATTTACACAAACGAAATGAATCCATGATTTCCCAGGATCCAGAGCCAAGACAAAAGATCAAACAGATAGTGTGCAAAAGAAAGAGATCGGAGTATGTTGTGCGTGCGTCCGTCCAGGGGAAGAAAAACCAACCGGGAAATAGCAACAACCATCTTGTATTTTAATTAAGCCTTTTCCCGCTGCCATTTCTTAAGCACGGATTTTGGTTGAATTCTCGTCGATTCTCCCAAATAATCTCAAACTCGCGACCTCTTAATCATAAACAAAATACTTTCACCACTACGCCCGGAGTAAAAGACTCTTTACTAACATTTGTAATTTAAAAAAAAATCACTTTATAGTTTAAAATAGACAGCAAGTGTTTGGTTAGATAAGTTTTGAACTACATTTATTCTGCCCAAAGTCAAGACAAGACAAGACTAATCAAAGGAATTGTTTGTTTCACTCTTATTTTGAATTGATTTCTCAACATCTCGCTTCATATGAAAGATCTTGGTTGGTTATATTTATATAAATACAGCCAAGAGATAACAAGTGGTCCATCTATTCTGTTGATACTTCCTCGGAAGTGAATGTTAAACCAAACTAATACTCCATATTTTGAATTCTTTTGAGACTTCTTTTTCTTGAGTCTACTAGTAACAAGAACAAGGGTATTAATTTACACTAGCATAACAAGCTGTGCCACTGAGGTCCTGTAGCTGTAGGTAAGAAAGAATTGAGCAACATACTTTAGAAAGTACAAGTCTTGCAGATGGATTACATGCACAAACTTATAATTTGAAGTAATATAGCTGCACAAAGACAAGTCAGAATTTTCCAAATAGATGATTTCAAAAACAAAATGCTCCTATAAATGATTGGTACGCTTGGCTGCATGAATACTCCTCTTCTCGTTTTCACACACGATTACAAAATGAGTTTAATGCAATTGGGGGCATCATGACTGTGGTAGGAGGTTACCTCCCAATCACATGATAATATTATTTGCAGATAATTTAACTGGTGTAAAAAAGCATGCTCATTCTCATAAAATATTTTGGTGTCATGGGAGAATTTCAAACTTAAAACCTCATGTGTGACCCGATGTAAAGACATGACAAAATTATATATGTATGTTTTCGTGCATGCGTCCACTAAGTAAAATTTGTACTTAGCTACGTGCATTATTTTTAAGATGTACATGTTAAAAGAAGCTTTGGAGCATAGTACAAGGTAGGAATAGAGTTGAAGATTTTTTTTGTAATAGTTAAATGCTGAAGTATATATCTTCATATACATAATTTATTGTTAATTCTTAATCTTTTGTTAAGACTTTTGATATCATTAAACTCTGATTGTTTCATTACTCGAGAAGCCAAAACCCCTTCTCGATGAGGCACTTTGAATTTTTTGTTGCTATACTTGGGATATTTATGTTGATATTCACATAGAATTGCATGATTTTATTTCTTGATTACTATCCAATGCAATGCCTCAATCTCTGATTTATTCATTGTTTATAAATTGGGACGTGACAGTTTGCGAGTCTGTAGATCTCGGTATTTCTTTGCGATGTAGACCTGATACAAAGATAATAACAATTGAGTTGTTACAGGTAACATACCTGAACTTGATGACAAGAAACATAAGTTTTGTCCGTCAAAGACTTTGGAAGATAAACCATGGCATTCCATCACGGTTTTCCAATCATTACCAATTCAATGCAAATCACAAAGAACAACTAAGTAACTAAAGAAAATCTGGGCAACCGCAATAAAACATTTAGCACAAACCAGAAACTATATTAATTACTCAATAATCAACTTTTAATGCGCACTAATGATACATTCCAATCTTACCAGGCTTTGTCGCTGTATGTGTTAAAAATTCGCAAGAAGTAGATTATTTCACTACACCGCGTATCAAAATGTGTAAAATGGATGGGATAATATTATGGTGTAGGTTTGTCCCACAATTCCAATGTGGATGATATATAATATTATCGAGAAATCACTTTATTCTACATTTGTGATAACAGTATTATTTCTTCCATTCCATAACTACAGCGTCATTTGTAATTGGCAAATCTATAGGGTCAGCTACAATTGTCTTGGAAGTTAATTCCTAATGCTAGAATAGCAATGTTTTAATTCATTCCAAATCAGACTTGCCACCAGCCACTGAAAATCTGCCAAATACCTTTTTATTTCATAAATATAAACCTCTAAACTGTCTTCAAGGTTCAAGCACTCAAAACTCTAAGACTGTATCCAGTCAGCACATATACATCTACAAGTATACTCTAGTCTCTGCCAAAGTTCCAAGTAATGTAAAAAAGACCTTAGGTGTTCATCATAAGACATACTGAATCAGCCATCATAGCCTTAATGTAAGTCGTATTTAAGCATATTAAAACAGCGGCACCAAAATCTACATCATGTCACCTTCTGCTTAGTAGGTCATCACTAATGTAGAGTATACAATCTCAAATGTCAAAACTTCAACTAAAAATATATATGAATCATTTTACAATCACAGTAACATTAGAATCAACCAATTAGAGGAAGTGAAGAATACATGTGGGGTGATTAACAGATCAGATTCTGCCATGTTTCAACTGAAGAAGCATGTATAACTTTGATTCATAGTGTAGTTGGGGATGCTTAGACTTAAACAGATTCCCGAAGAGAAGGAAAAAGCATTGCTTCAAGAGATCACAACTCCAGACCGAAAAGGAACCCAGCAAGGAAAATTTGAAGTGCCTCATGAAGTATAAGATACAATTCCAACTCAAAATAAAACTATCCCGCAATTGAAAACAAGAGACAAATACCCAGATCAATCCTAGGCACTAAAAGACAAGAGAGGCTGCCCAAAAACTAGTCATTCTTCCTCCTTAATACCCTGCCCTGAAAGTTAAATATTTAACAGATAAAGCCTACTCACCAGCTTCACAGCAACTTTCCCAGTTCGTATATACTCCTGAACAAAATAAAAACAGTATATAATTTATTTTCTCCAGCTTTACATTGAAAGAAAATCAAGATACATTTTTAAAAAATAATTATTCAAAAGAGAATATTCAAGTAAAGCTCTCCAAAAGATCCGCTGCCAATCTTTCTTCCCAGCTTAAACTTCCCTCCGATGTCAAGTTCCATACTTGGTTTTCAGAAATTAAACCAAAACTCTCCCATAAAAGAATAATCTCTTTTTGCCTCAAGATGCCCAGCTTAACGTATCAAGAAAACTTGGATAAATCTCTAATAAATAATCAAAATCCCAAATTTTGTCAGTGTCCTTTGAAGTAAACAGTACAAAAAGTACCTAGAAAATATAATAGCTATTCCAAATTTGATGTACACAAACACCCAAAATATACACACTGAATTGGGGAAGAAATCAAATTTTGGTTGATACTCAGAAAAATAAAAGGTCTGATTTAATAACTTATATAACGCTGCAAATGAGGAAGCTGGACAAAATTTGGACACAAAGTCAAAGTATTCCATAAAACAGATTGAAGATCGACTCGGACATGAACGAGTAAAACTTGAGCAAAACACTACTTGGTTCGACTCGATTCAATTACACACACATGTATAATATATAGATATATAATTGTTTTGTATTAAAAAATCAAATATTTCTTAGTCAGTCAATAATAAAACAAAGATATAAGATATTTTAAGTCTCATTGGAAGATATAATGATCGAGTGAAATAGCAAGCAACAAATAAGATTGTGACACAACATTACAGCTTATAATTAAATATATAAATAATACAAAAAATAAAAAATAAGTGGACGCTAACACCAAAATTCGTCAAAATAAAAACACAAGTATAATAAAATAAATATATTTTACTCCCTACTAAAAAACCTGGAAAATATTCAAAATTCATATTTCACCATCATTAATATACACTGGACAATATAACATCGAACTAATACACATGATATGTATAGATGATACTAGAGAAACAACGGAACATTGATCTTTATGGTCTCTTGTCTCAAAAATCATGCAAGACATTGATTCTAGGTGTTAGCTGGCCATGTCTTAGCTGATTCTTAGCTTTTTTATTTATTTTTTTTACTGATTTATTGTCTATTACTAGTTGAGGGGATGGCAGGGCAGATAGGATGGCACAATTATAGACTTTCCTTATGTATCTATGGAAAGTCTATAATAGCTTTTAAGGCTCCCTAATCACAGGATCTACAGTTGTGATTAAGGGATATGTTTCAACTACCTTAACCTTATAAAAGGGTCCTCTTGTTAAGTTGAATTATGTAACATAGGAAATACAGATTCCAATTTTATTATTTTCCAGTCTTTCATCTTCATGTTCAGAGTTTGGAATTCAAGATGATTTCAGAGCACTAAGCTCACCTCTGAACATGAATTTCAAGGCTGCATTGGTTGGATCTTTAAAAGAATCATTCAGTTCTCCATCCTCCTTAGAACCCTCTCACAGAGATACTCAATCTGAGACGTGCTTGGGCGAGAGTAGTATTAGGATGGGTGACCCCCTTGGAAACTATTCATCATCAAGCAAAATATCTGAAGGTTCAACTCACAACGCCCAAATTACTAATCACAAGCTGACTGGTGCCAACTATCTTACTTGGGCTCATTCAATAAAGTTGGCCATCAATGGTAGTAGGGTGGTAGTAGGGTAGTAGGAAAACTGGGGTATATCACTGGAGCTGGAGGAATCAAAGCTCCAGCTTCGAATGACCCTAAGTTTGAATAATGGAATTCAGAGGATTCCATGGTTACTTCCTGGATGATTAACTCCATGAAACAAGATATAGGTAAAACCTATATGTTTCTTCCCACTGCAGAAGATGTGTGGGAATCCGTCAAAGAAACCTACTCAAATATGGAGGACCTGTCACATATGCTGCAGTTGAATTCAAAAATCTGGAAACTCCAGCAAAGCAGCAGGAACCTTACCTCCTATTACAATGAGATGGTTACATATGAACAGGAACCTAAACTGCATTTCTATTTTAGCAAAAATGTGAACAGTTTTGTTGCAAAAATGGGGGTGCACTGTTTACAACTCTATTTCATTTTATTATTTATTTTCTGTTTCTTTTTGTTTTTATTTGTGTTTTTTCCTTCACTCCTTTTCATTGGATTTATGTTTTCATTCCCCTCCAGTTCACTTTTTTATGATCGATTCTTTTTTTATTATTTGTGCTTTTTTTATAATTCTCAATATTTTAAAGAGAAATATAATTTTTATAATTTCAAAATCAAAATACAAAATTATAATACAAACATCAAATTTATTTAAGCATAAACTAAATACATTACAATAACCTACAAATGGATTCAAATTGGCATAGGAGTTAGGTAATTGCGTCACAAATTCTATATGAATTCAGCACTTTGTTTTGTAAAATAATTTATTTAAATATAAATGTTAGTTTTTAATTAGGAATTAGAAAATTATAAATATAATATTAAATACTAATATATAAGTGAAAATATGATATAATAATTTGTTTAATAAAATTAAATAAATAATAGAAGAATCAAAATAAAATATTCTTTTTAGAGTGAAATATAGAGTTAACTGCTGGAGATGAAAAATGAAAACTGTAAATCTAAACTGCAAAATAGAAAATGTGGACTGCATTTTAGAGTTAGCTGCCGGAGATGACAAAGAACTGGATGAAGTAAAGGGAAGGATTGTCAATAGGAGCCCTTTGCCATCTGTCAAGGAAGCTTTTTCAGAGTTAAGAAGGGAAGAAAAGAGGAGGAAAATAATGATGAGTGAATCTGGTGGGAGCAGGAATGAATATGAGAGTTCTACTCTGGTTGTAAATGGTGGAAATTTAGAAGATAGCAGAAGGAAAGGGAAGGAGAAGCCTTGGTGTGACCATTGCTAGAAACTGGGGCACACTAAGGACAATTGTTGGCAAAATCATGTTAAATTGCCCAGCTCAAAAAGAAACCTAGAGGATTCAAGGGGGGAGAGTCACATGCCTTTCAGGTAAGTGTTCCAGATCAAGGGCAGCAGTTGAATCTGGAAAACCCGGCCTCTGTTAAGGATCAAAGTAAAGCAACTCTATAAGTTACTTAACTCTCAAAACCTGTCTAACCCATCAGTAAATCTTGTCCAGGCAAGCACACCTTCTAAATTAGCCCTCTTCTTAACAAAAATTTATGATCTTTGGGCATCAGATTCCGGTGCCATAGATCATATGTCTGGTAATTCTAAAGTTTTTTCCACATATTCAACTTGTACAAAAAATCTGAAAATCAAGCTTCCTGATGGTTCTTTTGCATCAATAGCAGGAAAAGGAACTGTGATTCTATCTCCTTCCATAACACTTAAAGATGTTCTTCATGTTTCTGATTTGACCTTTAATCTAATCTCTGTGAAGAAAATGGCTAAGGATCATAAGTGTAGAATTATCTTTGATGAATTTAAGTGTATTTTTCAGGACAAGAAGATGATTGGGGCTGCTAAAGAAAGGGATGGCTTGTATGTTCAGGAATCTAGTTCTGAAGTCAGCAAGGAAAGTCTGAAATCCTTGAATATTGAGTCTGTCTAGTACCATAAATGAAAGGTTAATGCTTTTGCACTCTAGATTAGGACATCCTAGTATAGGGTACATGAGACATGTGATGCCAAATGAATTTCCTAAAAGATTTCAAATTTGTTTGTGAAATTTGTGAGTTTGCTAAACAAGCAAGAGTCAGCTTTCCAGTACAGGGATATAAACCCTTAAAAACCATTTCACCTTATTCACAGTGATGTGTGGGGACCTTCTAGGATCCATACCTTTTTTTATGTTTATTGATGATCACTCAAGAGTTAGTTGGACTTTCCTATAAAAGAAAAGTAAGAAGTTCCTGAAGTGTTCAAAAGTTTTTACAAGTTAATCAAAACTCAATTTCAGTCCAAAATTGAAATCTTTAGAAGTGATATTGGAAAAGTATTCATTAATCAAAATTTAGGGGATTTTTTCAAACAAAAGGGAATAGTCCAAATGTGTCTTCAGTCTGTGGAAAGTCTATAATAGCTTTTAAGGCTCCCTAATCACAGGGATCTATAGCTGTGATTAGGGGATCTGTTTCAACTACCTTAACCCTATAAATGGGTCCTCTTGTTAAGTTGAATTATGTAACATAGGAAATTCAAATTCCAATTTATTATTTTACAGTCTTTCATGTTCATGTTCAGAGTCTGGAATTCAAGACTAGGAATCTAGAACAAGTTCATCAAAGAAAGAATTGAAATCAAGAATTACTACTTGTCACACAATACATTAGCAATTTCAAGCTTTTAAGCCAAGCTTCACCTCTCGTAACTCAATGATGTATTATAGTTCAAAACTATTTTTCACAGTTAATTAGGAGCAAATAGGGGTACATATATCAGCTCAAATTAGTTCATCTATGTCAAAAATGAATGCGAGGGAGATAAGCTACCATGAAAGAGGAGATCCCGCAATTCCTCATCTGCGAAGACATGTTGTTTCTTGTTAGATTCTTCACTTTCTTTTCGTGTTGAGGCTGAAACCTCAAACCTGTGCTATTGCCCATTGTACGCATTGTGTCTCAAACTTGGGGGTAAAATCCAACAGTGTGAGACTTTCTTATCACCAATAATCCCCACACGAACATTCTCCATCTTTGAAATGGTGAAATCGTGTAACATCTCTAACAATGATCTCTCTGTTGAAGATCTTGGAGCCACGCATACTCTGAGATTCTTGGTAACTCGAATAGTAGTTCCATCTGGAGTATTTATGATACCGAACACTATTGCAAGTCGTTCACTGTGACCGGATAATACATGTATCTTCTGCTCCTCGTCAACGTCATGCAGCACCGAATCTGTCTGGCACATACCCTTGGAGTTGCATTTGTTCCATTATATCCTGCAGGGCAATGTTTATTTTGGGATAGTCAGGGTGGCTTTCATCTCCTGATCCAAAAACATGCACATTGTTCTTAAGTTCAATCCAACTGCAAGCTGCTTTCTTCGTCACCCCTTTCCTTCTCATACTCATTCTCAACTTTGCAGCATCTTTCCATCTTCCGGCAACAACATAAACATTGGATAGGAGAACATAAGCACTCACTGAATGAGGATCAATTCTTACTATTTCTTTGGCAACCTTTTCTGCCAGTTCTACATTCTTGTGGACACGACACGCAGACAACAAACTCGACCAAACAGCCTCTGTTGGATTAATTTGCATGTTGTGGATAAACTCGTAAGCTTCATCCAATCTTCCTGCACGTCCAAGAAGATCTGAGACTGCAGCGTAATGTTCTTGAACTGGTTGAATAGCATAATTCCGAGTCATCACATCAAAATACTTCCTAGCTTCATCCACCAAACCGCCGTGACTGCAAGCAGTCAAAACAGCAAGGAAAGATCCAGAATTGGGTTCTACTCCCTCTTTCTTCATCTTCTCAAATAAAGAAATGGCTTCACGAGCATGCCCATGCAGAGCATATGACATTATCATAGCTATCCATGAAACTGTATCCTGAAACTCCATCGTATCAAATATCCACCTTGCAATCTTTATGTAACCACATTTTGCATACATGTCCATCAGGGAGCTAGCTACAAAGATGTTATCATCAAAGCCCCTTCTAATAATGTAGCTGTGGAGCTGTTTACCCAAACACAATGTTGTCAAATGTGCACACGCCGGCATAATACTTGAAAATGAAAAGTCCATAGGCTCAATACCACTCTTCAACATCTCCCTAAAATATTTCAATCCATCATCAAACTTTCCATTCTGGACACACACTGCTATGAGTGAATTCCAAGAAACTCTGTCCTTGGGACTTAAACCAAATACCTTGTATGAATCTTCCAACAGCATACAATTTGCATACATATCAATCAAACTACTGCCGATAAATAAGTCTCTATCATAACCGTGTCTGATTGCATATCCATGAATCTCTTTCCCCTTGATGACATCTCCGTTTTTTGCGAAAATCGGAAGGATAGTAGATAAAGTGTACGAATCAGGCTTCAAATCTCCCCTTGCCATATCCCTCACAGTCGACACAGCTTCCTCATACATCCCATTCAACACATGCCCTCCAATTACTGTGTTCCAGGATACAACATCTCTAACCAGCATGAATTCAAAAACTTTGCTCACACTATTTCTTGGATAAGCTCCCTTCTTTCTCCTCTCAATTGAATTATCAACTACAATCTTGCCACCACTGCAATCAACCTTATTCTTAAGATTGTCGTTTAAAACCATTTTCTGCTCTATAATCATCACCCGTCTTTCAGAATCAAAGCTTGTGCAACTCGAACCATCAGAAAAATGAGTCGGCTCAATAATAGCATTTTCATTTGAAAAATCAGTTTTTTCAACAAACCCGTTTGGCCTCTCCTTATAATCCTGCATGTGTCCACCTAAATCTTCATTCTTATACACATATTTGTCAAATTCAAACGAGCTTTTTGGTTCAAAACAATCATCAAACACATTACGTGCATTAAATGAATCGAGCTTTATATACATATTCATCAATGCATTACTAGTAAAAAGGTCCGAATCCAACCCGAGTCTGATCACACAACCATGCACTGTCTCACCAAACCTTAAACTCCCTAAATGGGCACATGTTTTAAACAAAGAAGGGAACACATTCCTATCAGTGCATTTCCCCGCAGCCTTCATTTTCTTGAAAAAAACAACGGATTCAAAGAATTTTCCATTGGAAGCACAACATCTGATGATTGATTTCCATGCCTTGCTCGGTGGAGGAGAGCGGAACGTGTTAAAGATAGAGAGGCAGTCTTGTAAGAGGTTGAAGTTTGCGTAAATGGAGAGAACTGTAGCAGCGGATTTAGGAACAGATTTGGATTTTACTCCTAGTTTGACGATCTGGGCATGGAGTTGTTTGGCTTGTGAGCTGGTTTTGATGACAGATGGCTTGCCCAAAATTATTTCAATGGCCTCGCCAGGGGCTTTCATGAGACTTAAAGCAAGTTTTCCAGTTAAAGGCTGGAGGTGTCAACGTGTATTCGTTTGCACTGCAGCGAAAAATGAAATAATTTGAACTTTTCATTGACTCGAAAAGGCAGAAAAATATAATTCATTCATGTTATCTATAATGGCAAAATTTCAGCAAAAGCTTAATATTTTGCAAAAAATCAACAAATGAAGAGTTTTGTGGATACAATCAAGAGTGTGACAAAAGAAATGATCCTATGAGCTATGAATCAGTAGTTTCTATAGCTTGATAATTTTAAAAAAAAAATCAAAACATCCTTTGTGAGCAGGAAAGAAAAAAGAGATATATGTACAATGAGGGTATGATTTACTCTAGCTAAAACAAGGATGCTTACATTTTAAGCAAACATGGAGGAAGACAGCCGAAATTTACCTAATCAGCCTATAAGAAAACGAACCTCATTCCAATGCATCACAGCAGTTCAAGAAGAAGAAGAAGAAGATATATTCACATAGTATCTCTGCTAAAACAAATTTATTGGGCCCTAAAATACTTATTTCCTGAACTTTGATAAAATGCCGAGATTTTAATTTAACACATAAAGTGTCAAAATTCTATTATTCACCTTTTTCTGCAAAGTTTCTGATCTCTACAGTTTATCCTTCTATTATACTTGTGAAATTGCTACAACAAAAAATATATAAAAGTTATTAAATTTAAAAAATCCTTAATAGAATCAGGAGGAGGAAATTAACCTCCAAAAATAGAAGCTTCTTCTGTAACTTTATTTCTCACACTGTTCTTCTTGGTTTCAAATCCTTCCTTATTTCGGCAAATTTCGTAGCTCTTGGTTTTTTATTTATTTTCTAATTTAGGGTGTACTGGTAATGAGGAAAGTATAACTTTTGAGTAGTGATTAAAGTTGGTTGAGATCAAATAAGAATTCTTTTATCCTTTTTCTTTTCCTTCCTATCAAGTATTTACACCTCTGAAACTTGATTGCATGGATGACAATGGTCATACATTTTTTTTTTTCTCTTTATGTACGTATATGCATATTGAAATGAAGAAATATTAGTTATATATCGTGTTGTAAAACTTGCTGAGCGCTAGCTGGCGGAGGGCCTAGATATTTGAGTATTTTAACAAAGTAAAGCAAAATCAATATTTCATACCAATAGCTAAATTCTCTAAATAATCTACGCAGCTCTACACAAATATAAAATAAGAACCCTCAGTAACAATGACGTGGGTAAAGGAACCGGTGAATTCAATATCCATATAAAGCTTTAGAAGATTCCTCACTAGAATCAATTTACCTCCTCAGCTCAACAATCTATTTGTGATGAAGCATAAAGATCCAATTTTAATTTTGAGCAAACATATCATGAAATATAAAATCACCAAGAACAGGAAAAAAAAAAAAAAAAAGTCACCTTACGGGCTAACAGCAGAGGTGGAGCGGCGGTGGGGAGAGGGAGGGCGTGGACTTTGGCGGGGCAACTGAAGGCGAGGAGGTGCTGGCGTGCAGCGTGGGAGGGCGTGGACGGCGGCGGGGGTGGAGAGGGGCCTGCGGCGTTCTCCTTGGCCTTGGGTATGGAAACGGCAATTAGGATTTTGGGTTTTAACTTTTATATTTTATAAATGGATGATTCTAAATACACTTTTTTTTTTCTCTATAATCCTTTTGAAAATGTAAAATATATATTCCAATTTTATTTTTATAAATTTAATTTATATTTTTAGTTAAAAAATATATAATTCTAAACAACCATAAAATTTCAAAACACAGCACCATATTTAAATTATTATTTATTATTATTGCTTTGTCCTATTAATTCCAAATTTATTCTTCTTCATCGACAAAATGCAGCCCCTTCAATTAATAATATTTTTGGTTTCATTTCCTAAACTCCGGCCACTTCAAGAATTAATTTGCTTATCCAAGCCGTGTCGAGCAAAATTACTCTAGTCTAGTTCGTTGCCATCCTAGCCATGTGTTCAGCAAATTTACCTCTACATTTGTGTCAATGTAATTCACAAACTTTTTTTTTATTATCATCAACGCTTTGGTCATTCATGTGAACAATTTTGCGTGGCTTGTATATATTGAACTAATTAATGATGAATTAAATTATTATAACACCAAGATTCAATTATATGGTCTTCTTCGTCACCTAAGTTTCTCCTCTGATTTCTTTTATTTTCTATAAATTTTTTTCTAAAAAACTGTGAAACAAGTAAAAAGCTCCACTGTCTTCATTACATTTCTCTTAGCTTCACTGACATTTAGAGTCTTGAAGTAGCCTAAGAAATTATTGGGAAGAAATAAAAAGTACTCCCTCCGTCCAAAATTAATATCCCAAAGTGAAATGGCACAATAATCAATGTTTGTGAGTGTAGTGGAATTAATATTTTATTGGTGAGTGTGAAAAAGTATGTCATTTTAGGAAATGATACTAATAAATAGGACAAACCGAAAAGGAAAGTGGAACGAATAAATTGGGACGGAGGGAATATATTTAATGGAGTAAGTTTTTTCTGCGAAAAAAGAAGAACTAGAGATTAGAGAACAAGCAAAGAAAATATTTTTAATTGAATGGTCTGTGTTTTTAATTAAAAAAGAATAAGTTGGGAGTTATAAGGAAAAAATAATAATAAAAATAATTATTTTATTTATTTTAAATAAAATAGCTGTGTGGAGAAATTTTTTTTTGTGTTTAAAATTATCTTTTATAAATATATATTTAGATTTATTTTGTATATAATTTTTTCAGATTTATTTCAATTATTTTGTTTTTAAATTAAAATAATAGATTGCCGCATAATTGGATTTGCCCCGCCCGCATATAATTTATGTATTATTGTGCTAGTTAGAGGTTTTTGCTTGCAACGCGCAGCCTTAGGGTGATATTTCAATTCATGATTATATATTAAGATTAAGTATTAAATTTAGTTTATATTATATATGAATGAATTTCAAACTTTTGAATTAATAGTATTCCATGATTGAAGAAGCATTAATTATTCATAATAAACAAATATCTTGAAACATAATGGATATAAAAATTAAGTACAATAATATATTAATTTTTTTTCAAACTTGTAAAGGATTTTTTTTTACTTCGTTAGGATACACATCAGATTAGTAGAAGTCAATAAGAAAACAATTGAGAGAGTCTCCTTAGCAAATTTTGAAGGTCCGGAAGTAGCTGACTCGTTGCTCTCTAGAGGCGTTGCGGGGCAAAGGTTTACAGCGTGCGAAAAGGACTTGGTCAGCGATGTGGTAAAGTCATTTAGTAAAAGAGTTTAGGATGAAGAACATACATATAATATTTAGTAGCGAACTTAAATGTGAGCAATAAAGGTAAGGGATCTTGTGGTCATACTATGGCGCATAAGAATCATATCTTAGTTGCATAATCATTAGTAGGCCCCTCTTGAAAGTGCAAGGTAGTTGGTTTAAATCGGTGAATGTGCTTCTTGAGCATCTAAGTTCTCTAATAAGACCTCAAAACTAAAATTAATGCACACAAAAATGCGTGTGAAAAGATTTCATGATTTTTTTTCTAATGAGAAACTTTATTTCAAAAACATTTTTCATGATTTGAAAGCAAATAAGTTTAAGATTAAAAGTTTTCATTTGTCAAAACATTTCTCTTGATGCGGCGTCAGGTACGAGTGTGGTAGTATGAGCGGTGTAGGGTTGTTTTCAGCTTATGAATCAATGGAGGCCTCGAAACTAAGAGCTCCTCAGTCCAGAGCAAAAGACTGCTCTGATACCACTATGTCACGCCCCCATTTTAAAAAAGAAACAAGATTCTACGAATGAGGTGCTTCGGGTGTGTAATATGTATTTGGGGTGGCAAAAAAGATAAGTAAATCATGATAGTGTCAGAGTTGGTGGATGTTAAACATTTTTATGTTTAACATCAAAGTTTGACACTGACTTGTTAATATTATACTTACAGTCTGCTGGGAGTTGGTTACAACCGTTTCCTAATTTTTAGGGACGAATATTTCAACCCTAATCACATATCTTTTCAGGTCCTACTTTTCAGGGGTCGTGCATATTATTTATCCTAACCATATATTATTATATTTACTATTATTCTAGGTAAAATAAAGGGAGTGCCTCCACAATTCAAACCACTACCCACGTGAGATATTGTGGAGCTTCTATTTTGTGTAAAGGAGCAAGTGGACGTGGAAAGAGATCAAGGCCATGACTGCAAAGACGTGGGCTGTGAGATCTTGCACTCCAAGACTTAATAAATAGGAAGAGTGAAGAATGAAGAGGTTGATCGACTGATTCTATTCTATATCCTACGAAAAGTTCTTCAAACTCTCCAGTCCTTCACCCTTACTATTCCATACTATTCGAAGACCACCATACCAGCATAGAAGCGATCTCCGGAGAGTGAATCCAACGATTGAAGAAGTGCTGTTTGGTGTCGTTTAGGTTGGTTAGTAAGTATTGTAATCGAATTTATTCTAAGGAGTGAACTTGGAATATATTTGAGCCTTTTGTTGTCTTTGATTTCCTTTGTAAAACTCAGTTTTATTTTTAGTGAATTCACTTTCGCCATGAGGCACTCTAGGGTTTAGCAATAAATCCCAGAACATATTTTTAAATCCGCCGCGTATCTTATTTTGAGTTAATATGTTAAAATTTTATGTATCTTTAACACTAACATGGTTCTGTTAAACTTTGGCACCACTTTAACATAACCGTGTTTCTGATTTTTCACAGTGTTATATATCTGGTAAGTTTCTCACCAGTTACAGAAATAAGCGTTGGTTACTTTGTCTACTAACATTTTCATGTTACAGTAGTAAATTCGGGCACGAAATTATTTCAATTGGTATCAAGAGCATCTACTTGACGGACTAAGTAGCAAGTTCCTGCAGTGCAAATTTACTACAATGTATTCATCGAATTCAATAAGTAGACCACCCATTCTTGATAGCTATGGCGACAACTACTATCTATGGAAGTCAAGAATGAAGATGTACATTAAGTCTTTGGATGAAAAAGCATGGGCTGTTGTGATAGATGGATGGATACCTCCAAAAATGTCAATACCAGATCTAAAGAACTCAGATAAGATGTTGGTGTCACTCAAATTGGAACGACAATGGACGCAAAGTGAAAGGACAATCTCTAACTTTAACACTATATCACTTAAATCTATACTTGTTTCTGTTGATGTTGCATCTTTCAGGCTTATTTCCAAATGTTCAGAAGTGAGAAGCATGGTGGATACTTCAAGGCAAGTTTGAGGGAACCACTAGTGTTAGAATGTCAAAGGTGCAGATCCTTACCAACAAATTTGAGAATTTGAGGATGTTAGAAGGGGAGACGATCTCATCATTTTATGAGAAAATTATATCCATGGCAAATGAAGCTCAAGCTCTAGGTGAACCAATCAGCAATCGAAGGCTGGTCAGCAAGATGTTAGAGTCGTTGCCAGAAAAGTTTAACATCAACGTGTCTGAAATCAAAGAAGCGAGAAATGTTGAAACTTTGAAGATTGCAGATTTGGTAAGTGTTTTGTCTATTTTTGAACTGAAACTGATGGAACAAAAATTGGAGGACAAAATCAAGAGCTTAACCTTCAATTTAAGAGATGTTAGAGATACTAGTCCAACCAACATCCCTAAGGAAGAAGAAATTGAAGAAGAGTTAGATGATGATCTACTGGACAAAGATCAATCTAATCATGTGATACAAACCAAAGGGATCAACAAGTTCGAGGATATTGTCAGTTCACAAATTGGGAGAAAAAGTTCAACATCAACATCAACATTGTCACCAATTTTAAGTGACATCTCCACAAAGAAAGACTCAGATGTTGAAGAGCCCCTTTATGAATACATTATGTCTCCATGGAGAATAGAGGAATGTGTAGATGAGGAGCATGCTGATGATGAGTCTGAAATTTCTGAAAATAGCATCTCCGACAATAATAATGTTACACTTTCGTCCAACATTCTAGTGTCAGAGAATATTACAAACAGGTATGAAATGACCAAGGTAAATAATATTTCTTCTGGCTATACTAACAATTACATGATTCAAGATCTGCGAAATAATGAAGATATCTTGAAGATTAGTAAACAAATCAGCCATTATTCCAACCTTGTTGATAAAGAATGTGAGAAGCAAAAAGAGAAGTTTATATCTCTCTTAAACTCAAAGATTTCTTAATACAAATGGATATAGAGGTTAGCTTGTTAATTTTTAGATTTTTTAAGGCTGATTTGGTGTTTGATAAATTTAGATTTGATGCAAGTATATCTATAGGACATTCTTATGCCAATAGTTTAAGATATTTCAAATTATTTTTTACATATCCTATAGTATCTAAGTATGTAAATTATATAGTTAATATGTTTAAGGATGATACTGCTATGACTAATAGAAAGTCTAAATATGAGTTAAAATTGTGTTTCTGTCAGAGACTAAGTCATGTTAATCTTTTGAGCACTCAACAAGTTGCTGATGAGAATGACAGGTTTTACAATGTTAACCAATCTAATAATATTATTCAATGTTATGTGATATATTTTGATTATATCTTGTTGAGAACTAATGTTGCAGTTACATGGTACTCTCACAATAGGTATGTTAGACATATGACAGGAAAAGAAACTCTCAACATACCAGATTTTCAAGGACTCCAGTCCTTTAACAAATGTAATCCGGTTGATCAAGATCGAAAATACTCCTTAATCAAGTCTGATGAAGATCGTTTATGTCACCAAAAGATCGGGCACACAAATGTTAGAAGCAACAAGAAGTCACTCAAACATACCGGTTTTAAAAGATTATCTAAATTAAATTTCAACATTGATAAGATTTGTGATTCTTGTTTGAAAGGTAAGCAGACAAGGTCATCATATTCTATGCTGAGCATGATTTATACCGCACATTGCTTTAAGTTAGTGAGATTAATTGAGTCAATAGAATTTGAGAGCTTTGATGAATTATCTACATTTGTTAAAGTTGACTTTATGAGAGATATATTGTAGGGTTTTTCCGTGAAACGAATCACCAAAACCAAACTGAACCGGATCGATTTATGGTTATTGCACATAATTAAAATTCTCAAAACCCTAGCAGGCTCCTATGAATTTAATACAAAGATTTGTGGATTTAGGGTTTACCGTAACTCCGTCGAGTCTGAACCGATCTTTCGCGTTTGAATTCCAAAACTCAATTCAACCACGCGATCCAATTTAATCTGCGGAAACAGAAATTAGAGATCTAATTTCTAGATTAAATTCGAAAAACAAAGAGGAGAAGAAAAGAAAAATCTGTTCTCCAGATTAGATCTTCAGGGCTGTGTCCCAATGCTGATCAGATCTACTACTGGTGAGGACTCCTTAGATCTGTATTCTGAGCAGGACCAGAATCAAAATTCTCCTCCCTCTTCTCCTAAAATCAGCGCCCCCCTCTCTCTCTAGGTTTAGTGTGTTTCAACTGTGTTATGAAGTGGCTAGGGTTTCAGAGAGTGAGAGGTCTATTTATAGACCTAGGGTTGTAAAACCCTAGTGGGCTCCTGGGCTCAATTCAGCATATTTATTTGGGCCAGACCTGGGACCTAATGCAAATAATAAAGTGGGCCTATAAATTAATTAATTCTCATGTCCACAACCCAGGAAACAATTAATTAATTAATATTAATTCTTTTTTACCACAGAATTAATACTGACCTACCCCTTTATTACCACGTTATGAGAACGAGCTGCATTAATTGAGAATCCCCATATTTAAGGTTACCGGACATCCATTAATTAATCGGAGCCTCTGACAAGCTCTAACTACAATTAATTAATATCTTATCATTCCTGAGTAGTACCACTCAAACCTTATCACTCTTGCCTGAACTTAATCAGCCTGCAGGACTTTGGCACGATGAATGTTATTGAGCTCCTCAGGGAATGTCCCCATCCTATTACTCGGATATGGTTATCTAAGCCCAGTCTCAGGCGGTACTACACGAACTGCTGTTACCCAAGATGCGGATATACGAGCACGTTACTTAGGCTCTCCACCATGGCAAGTCAAAGCAACAGTCAACCCGTGCAAACCCCTGAACCTTCGTTAGGGTTTGGACTCAATCAATATAATGAGATCTTGTATTCGCTGACGTCAGACAGACGAATACATCTCACTGCGGTCCATCAATACGCCACCTCTGCGTACCAGCATGTCAAGTAACCAAGACAGATTACTTATTCCGACAATGCCTCAACCATCCGGACAGACGTATCCTCATACACTGTCTCGGCTGTGATCAGGTTTATGTCTCACTAGGTCAAGTGATCATACTGTCTTCTGCAATCTACAACATGCCGTATGATCGTCCCTATCGGTGAGACAAGAGGATACCATTGTTCATACATGTAAGATTGTTAACAGATAGGAGAAATAAATCGTTGTATACTCATTGTAATAAATACTTTCAGTATACAAAACCCATCAATCTCCCACTTATACTCAAAGTATTTAAGCTATTACAGAGTATACAGTCCGTCTATCTAGTCTGCTGTCACTTTAACCACTATCAGTGGTCGGCATCCACCTCAGACCCAGCTCACGAATATGTCTTTCGTAAACTTTCTGCGGCAAGCTCTTTGTAAACGGATCAGCAAGATTGTCAGCAGTGTCAATCTTCTTAATCAGCACATCGCCCCTCGATACGATTTCTCGTATGATATTTTACTTTCTCTCTTTGTGTTTGCTTGCCCTGTAAGACTGCGGTTCCTTTGAGTTTGCCACTGCACCAGAGTTATCACAATAAATTATGATGCTCCTTAGCAAACTTGGGATCACGCCCAACTCTAAAAGGTAGTTCCGGAGCCATACCCCCTCTTTCGAGGCGTCGGAGGCGGTGACATATTCCGCCTCCATGGTGGAGTCAGCAATGCATTTCTGCTTTGAGCTCCTCCAAGATACAGCTCCACCTCCCAGGGTAAACACATATCCTTAGGTCGATTTCTTCTCATCCTGATCCCCTTGGAAATCCGAGTCTGTATAGCCCACAGGGCACAAATCCTCACTTTGATAAACTAGGCAGAAATTCCTAGTTCTTTTCAAATACTTGAGGATGTGCTTTACAGCAGTCCAGTGCGCCTGTCCAGGGTTAGACTGATATCTTGCTACCATGCCAACGACATAACAGATATCTGGCCTGGTACACAACATCGCATACATGAGACTACCCACAGCCAAAGCGTATGGTACAAAACTCATCTCATCTTTCTCCCGATGTGTCTGAGGACACTGCCCACCAGAAAGACGAACACCATGCCTGAAAGGTAGTAAGCCTTTCTTGGCGAGTTGCATGCTGAACCGGGCTATCACAGTATCCACATAGGATGCCTGGGATAAGCTCAACATTCTTCTCTTACGATCTCGTAAGACCTTAATACCAAGAATGTAGCCAGCTTCTCCCAGATCCTTCATTTGGAACTGGTCGGACAACCAAACTTTGATTTCGGACATCACTCCCTCGTTGTTTCCAAATAAGAGTATGACATCAACGTAAAGTGCAAGGAAGACCGCGCTCACACTGACACAAAGTCGGTAAACACAACTTTCGTTTTCCAACTGTGCAAATCCATAGGATTTGATCACATCGTTGAAACGTAAGTTCCACGACCTTGAAGTTTGCTTAAGTCCATACAAGGACTTCCTAAGCTTCCAGATAAGATGTTCTTCGCCCTTGCTTATGTAACCCTCGGGTTGCTGCATATAGATGTCTCTACCTTCTTCAAGGTAACCGTTTAGAAAAGCGGTTTTGACATCCATCTGCCAGATCTCGAGGTCCATATGCGCAGCTATGGCAAGGAGTATCCGGACGGATTTGAGCATGGCTACGGGTGAAAAGGTTTCGTCATAGTCAATGCCCTCTTTTTGACTATAACCCTTTGCCACCAGCCTGGCTTTAAAAGCCGTGATCTTTCCATCTGCCCCTTTCTTTCTTTTGTATACCCATTTGCACCCTATGGCCCTAAAGCCATCCGGCAAATCAGTTTTCTGGTATACATCCATAGCAGTTATGGATTCAATTTCAGAATCCATGGCGACACGCCATTTGGCAACATCCTTGTCCTGCATTGCCTCTTCGTAAGTCAGTGGGTCAGAGTCCTCATGTCCGTCTTCCGGGCTCAAGTTCGAAGACTGACCCACGAACATGTACCTTTCCGGCTGGAAATTAACTCTCCCACTGCGACGAGGCATCGGTGCCGTGTCAGTAGTAGGTGCAGTGACTTGTGGTCCTGCACCTTGCACTGAAGAACATGTCTGTGGTGCTTTGCCTCTCAAAGGAGCACCCACATCTACACGTTCCCCTTCCCTTGGAATTGCATTTTCGTTCTCAATTTCTTGAAGAACGATATCACTCCTTGACTTGTGATTACTCACATACTCGTCCTCTAAGAATCTAGCGTTGGTGCTAACAACGACTCGTTGACTCTCAGGACAGTAAAAGTAACCACTTTTCGTTTGCCTGGGATACCCTATGAACAACATTACTTTTGACCTGCTTTCTAACTTATCAGGTTCCTTCGAAAGTACGTGTGCCGGACAGCCCCATACTCTAAACTTGCACAAACTAGGTTTGCGACCAAGTAAGAGCTCAGAAGGCATCTTAGGAACTGATTTAGAAGGCACCACATTAAGCACGTAAGCTGCTGTTTCCAATGTGTAGCCCCAAAACGAAATTGGTAAGTTTGCATAACTCATCATTGATCTTACCATCTCTAGAAGAGTCCTATTTCTTCTTTCAGCTACACCGTTTTGCTGGGGAGTACCCGGTGCAGTCCACTGGGATGTAATCCCGTTTTCTGACAAATATTGCAGGAACTCGTTACCGAGGTATTCGCCACCGCGGTCAGATCACAGCGACTTGATAGTTTTCCCGACCTTCTTTTCTACCTCAGCCTTGAACTCTTTGAATTTCTCAAAGCATTCAGACTTGTAGCGAAGCAGGTAAACGTATCCGTACCTTGAGTAATCATCAATGAAAGTGACGAAGTACTCGTACCCTCCACGAGCCTGCGTAGACATCGGCCCACATAAGTCAGAATGGATCAATTCCAACACTTCCTCTGCTTGAGACTGACTAGCCTTGAAAGGTCTAGTTGACATCTTGCCCTCGATGCAGGATTCGCAGACTTGATAAGGTACAACCCGGACTAGGTCCAATGTACCGTCATCTGCAAGTCTCTGAATCCGCTTCAAGCTGATGTGACCAGTCTCAAGTGCCAGAGATATGTAAGATCCTCATCAGAAGAAGTAAGTTTTCTCTTCCTAGGATTTTTAATTACGGATGAATTACATGCAATACTTGAGGACAGATTTGATCAAAGCAACATAGAGATTGTAAATCAACATACCATAATGGACAACATTGTTATTACCAATGATAAAATTATAAATAACAAATATCCATAAAAGTTGATGAAATTTGTCCTGCCGATAAACCACGGCCCACAATTAAATTCTCAAATGTACTTTAATTTATCAAAACATAAGGAAAAGAAAACTCCATGAAGCTCCGTCATAAAATGTTGCCTTCATCCAGTTTGGTATCTTCTTGCCATCACTCACCAGCCTTGTCGGCACGGTCCCCAGCAAATTACAACAACATGATCAACAAGTCAGTGCTTACAGCTCTAGAAGAGCAACAACTAACTCTAATCATGCTTACAGTTATACATGCAAAATGGCATACCTTGTCTAGCTTTGTTGGCTTGACAATCTTTCCTCCAGTGTCCTTTCTTACCACACCTGAAGCACCTGTCCCTTTCATTCGCCACCTTAGGCTTTTTCCCAGCCCCACCATCCTTCACAGGTGTCTTCTTGGCCCACTTCTTAATCCCTTTCTTCCGCTTCATACTTTTCGGTACAGCAGAGAGATTACAAGAAGTGGCCAAGACAACCTTCTGAGGGTTCATGATCGATTCAGCTGCCATCAAGTCATTAAGTAACTCGTTAAGAGTATACTCTTTCTTGTTCATGACAACATTCAGTCTAAAACTCTCAAAGGACTTAGGTAGAGAGTTCAGTATGATATCGACCTTAGCCTCAGCGTCGATACCTCCACCATGCACTGTTAGTTCATCCATGAGGTGAGTCATGGTAACTACGTGCTCTCTCACTGAGGTGCCATCAGTCATTTTCTTACTCATGATTTCTTTCATGAGATTGAACCTGACAGCTCTATCAGTTTCCCCATAGGTCGCCGTCAGACTCGCCATGATGTCATAGGCATCCCTATGGTGCTGATGTTGCTGCTGCAAGACTTTTGACATAGTGGTCATCATGTAGCACTTGACTACATTGTTCGATTTCTCCCACTTGTTATAAAAGTCTATATCCATTTGACTGGATTCAGCAGTTGGCACTTCGGGACGAAGTACTTGCAGAACGAACATATGTTCTTCTGCAATCAGGAGGTACTCGAGATTGCGTTTCCATTCCAGGAAGTTTGGACCAGTTAGAGTGTTTTGTGCGAGAATATTGATGACATTAGACATAGACATATCTGAAACAATAAAGAATCTTAAATAAGAACATACATGTTGAACTTCGAAAACAAATGCATTGAAAACCTTTTAATAAATCAAATACAAATGTTTTCCACTAATTGCCCAAGAGTTCCCACCGCAAGCTACACTCGTAGACGTTTACGATGTCACCCTCAACCAGAACTGCGGGTTTTAAGCCCCAATCCATTTAATTTCACTACCATGTCAGGATGCTTTTGACACTAGAAATTAATAATTAGTGAAAACCTTAGACCAAGCCATCTCTCAAACCCAAAAATTTCTTTGTCATTATATTTTTCAAATTTTTGCATGTAATTAAACAAACCCAAAAATTCCCAAAATATAATCCAACAAAAGAAATTAATCACATAAGCATGCTTGAAAAGCTGTAAATAATAAAAGCGATAAATCATGCTTTTCCTATTATCTACACATGCTTAATTGCGCACATAAATAAATCACATATCATATGAGGATAATTAAGGCAAACAAAAATTCCTCGTGGCCCCACAAAATAGAAAATAATATATATCTATTACAAATTTGAACTTTGAATTAATTTGGATAAATCCAAATCTTTTCAAATCTTCCAAATCTTCAAGGGTCTTCAAATCTGGATACACCAAATCTTTTGGATTTTTAGGCCTTTGTGATCTGATGATTTGCCCTAACCCTAACGCAAACCCTAGGGTTTACACAGGATTGCACAAACCACAAAAAAAACACAAGCCACCACGACGGGACAGCAGTCAACGACGACCGCAGCCATCGCCGACCAGCCGCCCGCGCGCAGGCCGCGCGCCATGGGTGCTGCCCGCGCGCGCCGTGCGCGCGCTGCATGCCCCGGCCGCGCGCCGCCGCCGTCGTCTGCTGTGCACGCGCGCGCGGCCTCCTGTCGCCGTCGTGCACCGCCCTTCGTCAGCTGCGTCTTCGTTCTTTGTCCTCGACCCGTCCAAATACAAATTTGAAAAATTACAGAAAAACTATTCTAATTACAATTTTTCAAATCTACACTAATCACAGATTTTCTCGTGATTTTACAAAAACAATTCAGCCCTATACGGATAAACCACAACGGGCTGAATCAACGGGTTGCCACGAGGAACAAAAACCAAACATCCACAAAATAATAAATTCATACATGCATATCGAATTTAATTATGAACAACAGAGCCATAAATCAGAAACTTGGCTCTGATACCAATTGTAGGGTTTTTCCGTGAACCGAATCACCAAAACCAAACTGAACCGGATCAATTTATGGTTATTGCACATAATTAAAATTCTCAAAACCCTAGCATGCTCCTATGAATTTAATACAAAGATTTGTGGATTTAGGGTTTACCGTAACTCCGTTGAGTCTGAACCGATCTTTCGCGTTTGAATTCCAAAACTCAATTCAACCACGCGATCCGATTTAATCTGCGGAAACAGAAATTAGAGATCGAATTTCTAGATTAAATTCGAAAAACAAAGAGGAGAAGAAAAGAAAAATTTGTTCTCCAGATTAGATCTTCAGGGCTGTGTCCCAATGCTGATCAGATCTACTACTGGTGAGGACTCCGTAGATCTGTATTCTGAGCAGGACCAGAATCGAAATTCTCCTCCCTCTTCTCCCAAAATCGGCGCCTCCCTCTCTCTCTAGGTTTAGTGTGTTTCAACTGTGTTATGAAGTGGCTAGGGTTTCAGAGAGTGAGAGGTCTATTTATAGACCTAGGGTTGTAAAACCCTAGTGGGCTCCTGGGCTCAATTCAACATATTTATTTTGGCCAGACCTAGGACTTAATGCAAATAATAAAGTGGGCCTATAAATTAATTAATTCCCATGTCCACAACCCAGGACACAATTAATTAATTAATATTAATTCTTTTTCACCACATAATTAATACTGACCTACCCCTTTATTACCACGTTATGAGAACGGCCTGCATTAATTGAGAATCCCCATATTTAAGGTTACCGAACATCCATTAATTAATCGGAGCCTCTGACAAGCTCTAACTACAATTAATTAATATCTTATAATTCCTGAGTAGTACCACTCAAACCTTATCACTCGTGCCTGAACTTAATCAGCCTGCAGGACTTTGGCACGATGAATGTTATTGAGCTCCTCAGGGAATGTCCCCATCCTATTACTCGGATATGGTTACCTAAGCCCAGTCTCAGGCGGTACTACACGAACTGCTGTTACCCAAGATGCGGATATACGAGCACGTTACTTAGGCTCTCCACCATGGCAAGTCAAAGCAGCAGTCAACCCGTGCAAACCCTTGAACCTTCGTTAGGGTTTGGACTCAATCAATATAACGAGATCTTGTATTTGCTGATGTCAGACAGACGAATACATCTCACTATGGTCCATCAATACGCCACCTCTGCGTACCAGCATGTCAATTAACCAAGACAGACTACTTATTCTGACAATGTCGCAGCCATCCGGACAGACGTATCCTCATATGATGTCTCGGCTGTGATCAGGTTTATGTCTCACTAGGTCAAGTGATCATACTGTCTTCTGCGATCTACAACACGCCGTATGATCGTCCCTATCTGTGAGACAAGAGGATACCATTGTTCATACATGTAAGATTGTTAACAGATAGGAGAAATAAACCGTTGTATACTCATTGTAATAAATGCTTTCAGTATACAAAACCCATCATATATATGATATGTTTTCCTGGCTAAAGAAGTTGTGTAGAGAGCTTCAAAAGGTTCATCATTCAAATCTGATTATAATTAAAATTGATAATGAATTTATGAATGAGGAGTTTTCTAATCTTTGTGAAAGTAACTGTTTCTCTCTTTATTTGTATTCTCCTAAATCTCTTCAATATAATATTATTGATGAATTAAAAATGATTGAGATAATGTCAATATCTGAAATTTTGTTCATTAGAACTGAGAATACATCATGCCATTTAATGAACATGATACATTCAATACAAGATATTGAAATGATTTCTTATGAAACTTTGAAAATGATTAAGCCAAACCTTAGATATTTACATGTATTTGGATGTGTTTGTAATTTTTTGGATGATCATGATTATCTTGTGATATCTAATCTAAGGTATAATGATGATTTTATCCTTAAATATTTCACTAATTGTTGAGTTTATCGAGTATCTAACTTACATATCCAGACCATTCAAGAGTCTGTGAATGTAATTTTTGATAATGCAGGGATTGTTCTATATAAGGAATGGAAGAATGATATGTCCCAGCTCAGTGAAAGTGTCAATGAACCTACAACAAATACAGATGTTAAACCTCTCCTAAGTCTAACATCAACTCCAAAAACTTCCTCTGACAAAGAGATGAAGCTACCTGAACCTGAAACTCCGAAAATTTCACAGCTCAACACTACTGTCGTTGTACCTCCCATTGCTAAGTCTGAAACTACAACAATATCTCAACCTGACAATCTCAAGTCTGTTGAAATCTCAAGTCCTCTACCAGAATCAACCATTGAATCCGCTTTAATTGAAATCACTGAGCCCTTGGTTGAAAAATCTAAATCTTCGCTGCCACAATCATAAAAAAAACCTTCCCCTGCCTCTGAACAAAACCCTACTGAAAGTCTAACAACCCACCTGTTAGAGACAAGAGGTCAGAGTCTAACATGTTGTTTGACAAGGAAACTGAAGAAATTCTGAAAGAACCTCCAGTTGCACAGATCTTCATAGGAGAGTTTGACAACCCAATTAATGCAAATGATCCAGGCGACTTGAAGGCCATCTCTGAAGGATTGAAAGCCACTGGAATTTCTTTGTTTCTATCTCACAGGTCTGAAAGACTCTATCATGATATTATCAACCGACAAAAGACAGGAATACCTAGAAGAGGAAGAGGAGAAAAAGTAAATGACTATCAACAAGCACTGAAGGACACTGCACATGTACCTAGGCCAGAAGATGATATTGATTTGTCAAAGAATGAGAAGTCTAACATCAACATCCCTGAAGATGACTATGGTATATCTTCTGATTCACTGACTCAATATGAACCTAAGGATATTTTTGAGAATTTGAATGGCAATCTCATGTTCATATCCATTCAATCTCATGCACCACAAGCTAGGTACTATTTCCTCATCCAGTTTATCATTGAAATAAATGTTTTAAGAGACAATGTGGATAAAACTTTATGTGTAGAGAATATTAGTATTGCTTTTATCATTGTCAAAATTTATGTCAATGATTGTGTGTTCGGTACCTCTGTCATTTGGCTTGATAACTCATTTTATAAATTTATTGCTTATATGTTTTATATGAGTATGATAGATAAATATAACCTTTATCTAGGTCTTAGAATTTATCAAACTAAAAGGAATGTTTTTATACCTCAGAACAAGTATGTTATGAGGTTGATGAGTGATTTTTGTCTAGAATTTTGAGACTTAGGAGAATTCTAATGAGATTTGATGTTAAACTGCACAATTTCAATGTTGTTGTTAGTGTTAAACTAAGATTGTTTGAAGGGGTTATAAGTGGCCGTATATACTTTGCTGCAAATCACCTAAATTTGTTTTCGAGTGATGTTGTAAGTGACAGGTATCAAATCTGCCTTGTGGAGTCACATTTGAGGAAAGTTAAAAGTGAAGTTGACAATGAAAAGGATACAAGAGGAAGCTGGTTTCACATACGTGATAATGTGGTGATATTGGGCTATAAGGACCAAAAGAATACATTAATTTCAACAGCTAAATCAAAGTACATAAAAATCTCAAGGTGTTATTCACAACTACTCTTGTTGAAACAAATGTCAAATGATTACGGTACAAAGCCTGAAACTCTAACACTTTTATATGATAATGCTAATGCTATTGCGATTTCTAAAAACTCTATCCAGCACTCACGCATTAAACACATTGACATTAGACAACCTTTCATTCGTGATTTAGTGGACAAGAATTTAGTGACTTGGAAATATGTTTCAACTAAGGACCAAATAGTAGACGTTCTTACCGAGGCTTTAGACTTTGAAAGACTTTCATTTCTTCGAAAAGCCCTGGGGATGTGCAATTCCCCTCAGCAATGAGTTCTTACTTTTGCCTGTTGAAGTTTACATGTTATTGTTAGAGTTTGTTCCTTGTGTGATTTATTTTCCAGTTATAAAGTTAGAAACACAAGAGTGAGGTTCTCTGACTATAAAACTTGGATGTTTTAATCTAATTATTGTCTTGCAAAATTAAGTACTATGGACGGAACGTTGGTAGAACACTGTTCATGTGGAAAATATAAGCAATTCAACGAATTGGAATAGTTTTTAATCAACTAGTACTAGAGGTTGGCGATGATAAGGCACACAACCTCTGTGGAAGGATGTTGATAATATCACAATGTGTAACTCTAACGTATACCATGTTAAACTTTTATACATGTTGTTTCTTTTCTGCTTCTCGTTGCTATCCTCCAGGGATTTGTTTTTTAGGAGTATTATTTATTTTTTTATCTAAAGTCTAGGAGTCTGCTATTTGTGCTGAAGTCGTTACATAATTCAAATTTAAGTCATCCTTTTCGAAATCCCTTAATTTTCGGTGTTCGTTGATCTATGTCTTTATGTTCTTTGAGTTTATGTTGCATAGGATTCCACCTTTATTGCTTTGTACTCTTACTTAATTAAATATAAATATCTCCACTCACATCTATCTTTTCATCTCACACTAATCAAGAAAAACTCATGTTGTTCGTGCAATAGTATTCTTCGTACTTTTCCTCTCGAAATTCAGGTCACTATGAACAACAAAATTCAAGAACTGATCAAGGAGGTACTAAGTTGAGGAGATCTTTAAGCTTTTCAAGAGTCCCTCTCAAAGGTGATAACTGATCATCAACAAAACCCTACTCCCATTACTCTTATTCCTCTTTCCTTCAATATCTCTGAATCGACTGAAAAACCTAAATCTTCGCCTCCTTCATCCTCTCAACCTCAACCCAGAAAACCCTACTGCTGAAATCTCTAACCGTCTAGCCTCTGAAAACCACGATCCCTACAAAATTCACTCCTTGTGGTCCAGAAGAGAAGTCTGACATGCCCTCTGTCAGAGATGAACAAATCAAGGCAGACAAAAATCTGATGCTACATCTGAAGCTATTCTGTCTGAATCACCTCTGTATCAAATCTTTCTGGAGAATACCATAATCCTATCAACCCAGACAACCCCGGTGAATTGAAGATGATGAAGCAAAACCAGCCAAAAAGAGGAAGGGGAAGCAGCTACTGAAACTTTCAATTCACATCCCAAGTTCTTATTAAGATGTCAAAGTTTCATAAAAGTCTAACACTAACACACCAGAAGAAGACTGCTATGCTGACACAACAACAGATGAGAACTACATGTAGATCCTTCTCAGAAAGTGGAGAGCTCGGAAAGGGATTTCAGTCTTAAAGGAAAGAATGTCGGAAGGAGAGTCTGTTTGAAGACACACCCCATGTACCAACTGTTGTTGATGATTATCCCATGTCAGACTTTGAAAAGTCTAACACCAACATGGTATTACAGCAGTAACCGAAGAACAAGCAGAACTACTCTACCACATAGGTAAATGTCTGTTGTTTAATTTATTTATAAATTGTTTAGCTTGTACTCTCTAACATCTGCAGGGCTCTCACTAAGTCTGATTCAACAATGCTGCCACATCTACACACTCATTAGATACAAAGGCGTTCAAGAACATGATGGAGATGTCATAGCTGACATGAATCTCCTTGTATTTAGACAAACTTCATACTGTGTTAACTACAGAGTTAAAGATCTTTCATATGAAATGAGTGATGACAGTCATGATGATGAAGGAATATTCTCTTCCAAGTGAATGCACTTAATCGACTACCACAACACGTCAAATAAATGTTTGAAGGTGTCAGCTTTCCTTCCAGCTACCATTCAGGGGGAGACATCATGAGATTCAGGGGGAGACTTTTTACTTCTTTAATCTTGTTTATTATGGAGTAATGTTTATGATGGTTAATCCATTGGTTTTGTTTCCATCTTTCGTATGTTTGAATTTTATCATGGATGCTCCATGTTTTTATTTTGGTTATACCTTGTTTGATTTATCATGGTTACTCCATGCTTTGGTTTGGAATGGAAACTGGAAGGATACGATTATGGGGGAGAATATTATTGTTGGTGTCATAGTTACTCTTATGTTTAACACCATAGTGTGACACTTTGATGTTTAAGCTTACCCTTCGCAGTTTCATATGATTAATTAATTTATGTTATGGTTGATTCATATGCAGGGAACACTTTAATTTGGTTAGTATATTTATCATGGTTGCACCATGAACTGGAGGATGAAAGGATAGCAGAAGGTTAACATTATGGCAAAGCTCTTTTATTACTTTAACCTTCTTTCTACTCGTTTAATATTTGATGTTTTTCTTTGCTATGGATGATCCATTGTTTACTATCTTTACTATTTATTGATTTGCTATGGATGATCCATATTTTAGTATGTTGTTATTTATCATGGCTGAACCATGAACTTGTTCTAAGTGGAAGTATGGAATCGTAGCAGGAAGTATAACATTAAGACTATCCCCATCCATAACCCTCTACAATTCAAAATTTAATAAAATATTAATTTCTCTCACCTCCACATATACAACCCACAACCCTATCTAATTTTTACTCCCATCAATAACCCCAACCCAACTTAAATTATATTTTCATTTTATTTTACTCTTCAATATATATTATGAATGCCAAGTTTCATTAAATTTAAAATGTTTAACAGAAATATATAAAAAGTATTTTATATTTATAATTGTAGTAAAAATGTATTATGGCACACTTAAAAGTTTTTATTCAGATTAATAGAAAATTATAAATATAATGATAAGAAATGTGTGTAGAATAGAAAGTTTTAATTTTGATGTCGAAATATATCAATATTAGACTCTATTTATAGAGAAAAAGAAATTATTCATTTTAATGTAATTTATTATTATTTTTAGTTAATCATTGTCCATAATATTAATGATTTAACTTATATTATGTATAAAATTAACCATCCAATCAGCTGTTGTCATTTGGCAACATCTGATTGGATGGCTATCCATGACTTTCCAAAACCTTGAAGTCATGCAGAACACCAAAGTCATCCACCATGACTTAAATCCATGACTTTTAAGTTTTTTTTTTCTAAAAAAATGATGACTCTCATTTCAAAGTCATGAATGGGGATAGTCTAAGGGGGAGATTGATAGTGTCAGAGTTAGTGGATGTTAAACATTTCTATGTTTAACATCAAAGTTTGACACTGACTTGTTAATGTTATACTTACAGTATGCTGGGAATTGGTTACAACCGTTTCTTAATTTTTAGGGACGAATATTTCAACCCTAATTCCATATCTTTTCAGGTCCTACTTTTCAGGGGTCGTTCATATTATTTATCATAACCATATATTATTATATTTACTATTATTCTAGGTAAAATAAAGGGGAGTGCCTCCACAATTCAAACCACTACCCACGTGAGATATTGTGGAGCTTCTATTTTGTGTAAAGGAGCAAGTAGAAGTGGAAAGAGATCAAGGCCATGACTGCAAGGATGTGGGCTGTGAGATCGTGCACTCTGAGACTTAATAAATAAGAAGACCGAAGATTGAAGAGGTTGATCGACTGATTCTATTCTATATCCTACGAGAAGTTCTTCAAACTCTCCGGTCCTTCACCCTTACTATTCCATACTATTCGAAGACCACCATACCAGCATAGAGGCGATCTCCGGAGAGTGAATCCAACGATTGAAGAAGTGATGTTTGGTGTCGTTTAGGTTGGTTAGTAAGTATTGTAATCAAATTTATTCTAAGGAGTGAACTTGGAATAAATTTGAGTCTTTTGTTGTCTTTGATTTCCTTTGTAAACTCATTTTTATTTTAGTGAAATCACTTTCACCATGAGACACTCTGGGGTTTAGCAATAAATCCCAGAACATATTTTTAAATCCGCTGCGTATCTTAGTCTGAGTTAATATGTTAAACTTTTCTGTATCTTTAACACTAACATGGTTCTATTAAACTTTGGCACCACTTTAACATAACCGTGTTTCTGATTTTTCACAGTGTTATATATCTGGTAAGTTTCTCACCAGTTACAGAAATAAGCGTTGATTACTTTGTCTACTAACATTTTCATGTTACAGTAGTAAATTCGGGCACAAAATTATTTCAAATCATACAATTTAAAGAAATAAACAATATACATTCATCCCTAAATATCTACAAAATTATAAGCATCTCATCGAGAAATGATATTGGCTTCTCAAGTGGTAGGGAAATGTATAATCAACAAATATTTATCGAAATATAATGAGTTCTGCAGCGGAAAGTTATCACTATAGTATGTATGTGAAGATACATACTTCAGTTTCTAACTATTACAAAAGAGAAACTTCAGCTCCACACTTCAACTGCAGACTCTAACACTGATCCCTACTTTCATTAACATGTACATTTCAAAAATAATGCACGAGACTAAGTACACGAAGGTACTTACTGAACACAATGCCCAAAAATATATATTTGCAAATAATTTTGTCATGTCTTGATAAATGGGTCACGCATGGGATTTTAAGTTTGAAATTCTCCCATGGTACCAAATCATTTTACTTGAATGAGCAAGTTCTTTACAACCATTAAACTATATGCGATAAAATACGTGACTGGGAGGTGGCCTCATACCACAATCACGATGCTTGTCCGAGTAGGGCATGACCTCAAGCATGTTGGCATCACAGTGCACTTAACCCGTTGTATCTTTTTCTCTACCAGAGTATGATCGTTAGGATTCACGGTACGCAGAGCCAACATCAACGTTTAGTACGTTCAACGTTATTCTCTAAGTGGGGTTTTCCCATAGAGAGGACAGATAACAAACTAAAATAGTTGGCAAGTAAAAGTAAGTCATGATTCCTTTCATGCTTTGAATTGTTTTTAAAAAGAAAACAATATTTTCATTTATCCCACGATATAGGGGGTAAGAAATCCCACCTTGAGTAGGCTCAAAAGTGCTGATGATCGGTCTGAGCAATGATCTTCTCTTTGCTCTTTCCTATAAATAAGGAATCTTAATAAGCGAGAGGGTCAAAGATTGAGATTTCTATTGAATTAGGTTGGAAACATCAATACTTCTAGACTCTTAAACATTCATTAACTTTTCAAGTCTTGAGCCTTCGGATATAAGGGTGTGAAATAATGTTATATGATTTGATGAATGAAATAATAAAGAAATCATCAAATGACTTGTGATTCAATTCAAAAATGTTGTCAAAAGAGAGCTCGATCTCAAATGAGAAGTCAATGTTCAATGAAACTTCATGTTAAGGTTTACAAGTTTAAAATAGAAAATGTTTCAAAAAGGTTTAAGTTATAAAATATCAAATTGATGGTCCAAATTGGTATTGATTTGTAAAGCTCTTGAAAGAATAAAGCAATATAAATAAGTCTCTGTATCGATCGACACGGAGTGTGTTGATCGACATACTCGTGTCGGCCAGAACGAGACGTGTCGACCGATGTGATTATTTAAATTCAACAATGAAATTCACATAGACCGAAATGGATTGTGTGGGTTGATATGGAGCATATCAACTAATATGGATTATGACGATTTAAATGGATGGGTCGGCGAGTAAGAGATTGAGTGAAGTGTTGGTATCAATCGATGCATTATGCATGACCAACGCACACATGTCGATCGACATAAAGCTATGTCAACCAAAACATAGGTTCATTTTCTTAGTGAAAAATGGAGTTTTTGGTCAAAGGTTATCGAGACTTGCCCATTCGATTTCCAACAATAACAAAGATTTTTCTAAACATAATTATCGATCCTCTGGATGATTCTAAACATGTTTAACATTGAAACCATTGTGAAATAATAACATGAGCTCAACATTATAATATGGAGCCAAAAATCTTAAAATCAACCCAAATGATCACAAAATCGATTTCTAGTTTAATACTCATTTTCTGGGCTTAAAATCTAACATGCTTTAAAATTCACAATCAAGCCTAGAATCATCAAACTCCAACTAAGGCAGCAATTTCTAAACATGCTAAAAAAATTAAAATAAACTTGATATGGGTTAAGGTTTGCCTCTCGTAATCACTAATACTTCAAAATCTTGAAGGATTCCTTGCCGTGGATGAAGATCAACACTAAACAAGGAAAAATGAGAAAAATAAGCTAGATTTTCTTAAAGGAGGGGCTAAGTTACTGTAGTTACCGGAAAATATACTCGTTGGAATAGTTGCTGGAGCTCTTTGCTGGAAAATATGTAGAGGATTTTCTGAGAAAAAAAGTAAAAATGGAGAAGGTGAAGCTTCTCATATATATAGAGAAGAGAGAGGCAAGAATTCAAAAATAAATCAAAAAGGTAAAGTGTTTGTCAATCAGTTGTCCAATCGATCACTTTAACGTCAAGTCTACGTCACCTTTACGTTAAATTTGCGGGAAATATAAATACTTTATCGATTTATGTCATTAGTCAATCGAACATCTCTCGGTACAAAAATAACGATTTGTGTAGAGATTACATCGCAATTCAATTCAATTCAAATGTACGATTTAATAAATTAAATATTCCAATTAAAATAAAAAGAATGAGAATTTATTCTCAAGTAATAAGTTACAAAACCAATCAAACTCGTAAATCTCCGAATAAAAATTTAATAATAATAATATTATTATTATTCCATAAATCCGATGATTATTTTAAAATTTTCGAGTGGCGTTACACTAAGGCAAGAGAGCCCTAAGCTTTGTGGACAAACATCAAGTGTAGACAATGATAAGATAAGTGAAGAGAGGTCTACAAGGGTAAGAAATGTCTCCACTTGACCTAGTTTATTTTCTTGTCCTAGAAATATGAGCATGTTTAGACCTATAATAGCATTTTTATGCTTGAAGTATGAGAAATAAGCTACAATGTTGTCTAAAGATATGTTGAGCACAACGAAGAGTATGAGAAGCATGCTAAAAAAAGTAAGAAGATATGAAATCATTCGAAATGTTGGCAGGGTTAGGGATTTGTAAGTCCTATGAAAAATCTTGATCTAAATAAAAGACTATGAGCATTGAGCAATTTATTGATGAGTATGACGAATACATGAGTAAGAATAAGCATGTTTAGAGGTAAACCATGAGTTGAGCATGTTAGAATCTAGAATTAATAGAACACACTAGTTTAAACTCTCATTTTAAATGTTGGAGTTAAGGCCCTAGAACATGACAATCATATGTAAAGCATGTTCAAATAAGAGTCTAAGATGACTAGAGGAATTAGGGATAAGTTAGGAGTTGTTAATAATCGGATAACCGAGCCCAAAGAAACAAAACCGAGCCAACCCCTATTTTTGCTCGAAATGTAGTTCTATATTTCGGTCGACACATCAAGTTTCGATCAGCGCTGGAATCATCTTTGGGATGACCGATGTAATACACATCAACCGATGCCAAAGTTCTCAACGTGTCGACCGACACATAGCTTTCTTCATGTCAATTTTTGTTTACCCTTCTACGTCGATCGACGTGAATTTTACATCGATTGATGCATGCACTTCCTTCGCATCGACCAACTCATACATGTAGCGGTCAACACAAAGGTTCCAAACCTATCGTTTCACCTCTTTCAAGCACCTTGTTCGTTAGCTCCATTTGTATTGTGTCTCCCTTTTTACTCAATCCAACCCATTTGTATTCTACCTAAACTTAGTCAATTCGATCTATTCAAGTAACAAAAATCTTTTCTAATTTAACTCAACTCACTTGTGAATGAGTTTTGAGTTCGAGTTTATCAATCTTAATAGCATTGATCCATGAATACTTCTTTGACCCCTTTTCATGTTACTAGCTGGGTGTGCATAGAGCCGTAGGACATAGATATAGATAAATATGGATGAGATGAATATTGATAGCTATGGATAAGATATGGATTAAAATGGATATATATGGATGAGACATAAATGGATAAATATGAATAATGAGAGATATACGGATAGATAAGAATCAATTTGGAAGAGATAGATATTGAAGATATGAATAAGACATATGCGAATAAAAATATGAATGATAATATATATATATATATATATATATATATATATATATATATATATATAGGGATGCATTAATATGTTAACCACTTCCTAGATGTTACCTGTTACCTCGCTGGCGGTGCATTATCTAGACAAGCTTACTACATTAACTAGGCAAAATCAGATACATTGTGAAGATAATGTACTACATTACAAACTGTAATAGATAATGTAATGTAGTACATTATCTTCGCAATGTACCTGATTTTGCCTAGATAATGTAGTAAGCTTGTCTAGATAATGCGCCGCCAGCGAGGTAACAGGTAACATATGGGAAGTGGTTAACATATGATCACAACTCTATATATATATATATATATATATATAGGGATGTGATCCAGTGAGAACCACTCTTACCATAAGAAATAAGAACCAATCATCACCATTGATTTTGATGAATGAACACTCAGGATTTTACTAAAATTTTAGTCATTTTATCTCAAAAAACTTGCATTATAGGGTATTTATGTCATTTTGTACTTATTTAAGATTCTGTTTGCATATTCAGCCTCGACATACATTATATATTTAACAAACATGCATTATATACATAAGAAAAATGCATTATATACCTAGGAAACATGCATTATATACCTAACATTCCTTATATATCTAACAAACATCTTCCTGCATTATAATATGATATTACTCTTATTTGAGAATAATGTTACTATCATTTTACGATATTACTTCCTTCATTATATATGGTACTACTTTTATTTATAATGCGTATGTTATTACTATAATGCATAACAAGTGCAAATATAATGATAAATGATGATTTCGCTGAAAAAAACATGTTGCATTTTATCTATCATATTCTGCATTATATACTATAACTTCATGCATTATATTGTACAACTGCATTCATTATATAAGAATTCGTGTAATGTTATGAGAATTATGCATATAATCACTAATTTTTATTTTTACGATGATGTTTTAATCGGAACTATAGTGTATTACTTTTATTTTAGAGCAAAATTATTTTACTTACATTATAATACATAAGTTATTTGATTTGTGCATAAGATTAATAATTTCCATTAGTTACATAGTTTATTCCCACTAAACATGTACAATAGAGATTTAGTTTAAAAATAATAAAATCATATTATTTTGGTACATTAAAAAATAATTCAAATTAAGAAAATTATGATATTTCTAATTTTAAGAGAGAGAAAAATAGAACTATATGCACTAAATATAAGATATTCATATCAAAATTGATATAGAAAATATCTTAATTAATATAGAAAATAATAAATAATGAAAATTCTCTAATCTTTTAGATTGAAACATATCTATTATTAATTTTCTCAAAGATTTTTGTCATATATAAATTCATATTCGTGCATCAAACTATTTAAAATCAATATTATAATGAATATTTGAATGTTTATCATGTGAACCTTATTTTTAAGGTGAATCGATACTCCGTGGACCGCTTTATTTTGACACCGACATGCATTATATACCTAGCAAACATTCATTATATACCTAACAAACATTCATTATATAATATAATAATATACATTTATATAATATAACAAAAAAACTACATAATTAAAAACAAGTAATGTATGATCAACATTTATAACAACTATAATATTTTCTACAGTATGCAAAGATAATGAATTTTAATTTTTTTGTTGATCTCGCATGAAAAAACATATTGCATTTTATCGATCATATTTTGCGTTATATACTATAACTTCATGCATTATATTGTGCAACTTCATTCATTATATAAGAATTCGTGTACTGTTACGAGAATTATGCATAAAATCACTAATTTTCATTGTTACGATGATTTTAAAATCGAAACATATGCAATAGAGATTTTGTTTGAAAGATAATTAAATTACCTTTAATTTAATATATGATACATGAAAATATAATCTAAATCGAAGGAGTTACGGTCATTTAAAGATTTAGGATGATTTTAGAGGAGAGAGAAAAATATTACAAAATTACCCTTTAATGCATGTTTTACTGCACTATAATATAAAACGGAAATTATTTAGTCTTGAGCGTTGGATCACCAATTTGAATGGCCGAGATTGGTTCTTATATTCACATGGTAAGGAGAGTTCTCATATGATCACTTCCCTATATATATATATATATATGGGTGCACTATGGTGGAAACCACCTCTTAGATGTGAAATAAGACTTAATCTTACCCTTTGATTAACAATTTAAACGTTCCAGATTTAATTTCACACAAATGAAAAATCGATGCTAAAAAAGAAACAAAAAGTTGCATAAAAGGGTTTATTTGTAAATTTGGCTTACTGCACAACTAACCCACGATTTGGGGAGCTTAATTTTAGGAGCAATTAATGAGTAAATAAGGCAGTTTTCTTAAATCAAATCTTTTTAAAATAATTAGAACTTTTCAACAACCGCATTTACAACTGTAACTTTCTAGTTTCTCTCCTTCTCCAAAACCATCGAAATTTTCAGAGAAAAACATTCTTCATCAGCGGCGAATAGAAAAGCTCATGTCCACCATTACTTTGGTAAGTTTTGTTTTTATTTCTTCAATGAATTCACAATATTCTTCTCTAGTTTTTTCAAAATGTAAATCGACTGGAAAAATCCTTTTTTTTTGTGTGATTTTTTTTTATGTAAAACTTCATATCACAAAATTAAACATTTTTTTCTTTATTCAAAACACTATATGTACAAGGTTCAACAATTTTTTTATGGTTTATTTCACTGTTTAACATATTAATTTTTTATTTAATTTTTTGGTGAAAAAAAAAATCATCTTAGGTTGGAATCGACTGAAGACATTGATCCGCCAACTGCAAACATTCGCCACCAAACAAGGACTAAGAGGTTAAAGTATAGATTTTGTTTTTGCACATTTTCTTGATTTTTTTCGGTTTATTTATTTCTGCATTTTGAGCCTCATTTTGTGTTATGGTTTTTGCTGAAAATTTTGATTCTTTTAGCGCAGGTTTTATAGATTTAAGACCTGTATTTTAATATATAGCGTTCAAGAAAAAATAAGTCAATGGGATATATGTAAATCACCCACTGAATTGGTCAATTTTGTAAAATATGTTGGTTTTGAATAGTCAATTGAGTATGTGGATGTTGTATTCAACCAAAAGTCACTGGAATATATAGTTAATGCTTAATAAATTTCTTTGTAACAAAAGATTAATTTCTGTGTACAAAATTATATATATTTGTGCATATTGCGTGACAAATTACTGCATAATCTTTATTTGATTTAAGTACTTTCATGCTGACATATAAAGTAAACATTTTATGCAAATTTATTGTCAATTCATTGCACCTATAAATCTGTTTTCAATATCAACTGTTAATGCTAAACGAAGTTCATAAATACATTTCTATTTATGCAATAATCCTCTGCTTTCAGTGCATATATACAATATTTCATTTTATGTGTATATTGTTTTATACAAGAGAAACTTAGTATTTATGTCTTTAAGTAATAAAAACATTACTTATGTGCTATTTTTATTTTCATTTTCTGTACTTTCATGTTTATGTTTCTGCATATTCGGTAACAGGATTATGTAATATATTTAATAATTCTAGGTATTTTAAGTGAATATTTAATAATTATGTATTTTTATTGAATATTTTAATTAATGTTTAAGTTTACATTCCTGCATCTCGTTTAGGAATTTTCTGTAATTTTTTGTTTATTTTAATGCAATTGTTATGATAGCAAAAAAAAACTTATATAACACTGCATTATGTACAATCTCTTGACTGTGTTTTGTAGGTATATTATTCATTTTATGAAAAAATTTAGTCTTTTTATTGCAACATTTTAGTTCGAATTATGTAATATATTTAATAATTCTACGTATTGCATTATCTAATACTTTAGACTTCGTTAAACAGGTTTTCATTCCAATTTTCCAACACTATCTGATGAATGAGATTGCGATCTAAGTCAGTCCAACAAAAATGCTATGAAACATAAAATGATGATCATTTGCAGAAAACTTCTTGGGACGGACTGCAACAAAAAGAGTGAAGAAGTTGGTGATATAGCCGCCAGGTTTTTTAGGAAGAATTGCAAGGCTAGGGAATTTGACATGAACTCATACTTAGAAAAAATTAGGCGTTATGTTGTGAAGTTAGTTAGAAACTTTTGTTATGGATGGCTACATATTATATCAGTTTTTATTTATGTATTTTGAGACAAATTTCAATTTGTTGGATGAATGAACTCAAGTCTGCTTAAAATGGAGCTTTCTTTAAATTATTTAATACACATTCATTTTATGTTTTTAAATAGAATATTTACAATATTTATATTGAAATATTCGTTACTAGGTTTATTATATTTAACATGAAGAATTGATGACTACAAACATAAGTGCGATTATATTATAACTATTAGATAATGCAAATGTATGCATACTAAAAATTCATTTACAAAGGTGCATAAAAAAAATCGAATGATATCATAAAAAGGAAAGAAAAAAATACTATGTAAGTTGTGCATACCAATAATACTTAAAAAGGTGCAATAATTTAAATTAACAGTATATTATATGCTACATTCTCAGTTAACATGAAGAAACAATAACTATAAACGTACTGATGAATTTATTAAAACTATTATATAATGTCAATTTATGAAGACCATTATTAATATACAAATCACAGACATATGATAAGATTAACGCATAAAAAGAAATTAAAAATGCTAAGTAAATAATGCATACCAATATTACTTTATGAAGTACATAATTTTAAAGTAAATTATATTTAATGCAGCATTCTCAGTTAAAAAAATGATTAAATTAACAACAACAAATTAAAAAAAAAAAAATCTTTCTTCTCACAAACATAAAAAAATAAAAATAAAACAATAATCATTTGTTCTCTTTGAATTACAACGACACCTAGAAGAAACTCTTCTCCTAATCTTTGAATTAGACAAATCTAAGTCTAACATATCGGTATCACCTGCAACAAATTTGTCTCCCTCAAGATTGCACACTACATACCTCCAAGTCAAAATATCATTCACTCTATTAGAACTTGATAAATGAATATCAAATCCAACAAACTTTGCATACTCTCTGTAAAAATTAACACCTTCATCCAAACTACGGAAAACTCTTCCCTTATGCGGTTTCAAAGACTCATCGCATACATGAGTAATAACTACACAAAAAAAGAAAACATAACATATTAACATGAATCAAAATAAAAAATCTTGAAAAAAATAAAAATAAAAAAATCCAACAATTTAAATGCGTACTAAAACAATAAAACTATAATTGCAAGTTTTATGAACATCATTTGCAGTATTACATTCTAAATTTATGCATATTTCGTATCAGGATATAATTGAGCAAATAAAAATAGTACGCAATTACATATGCAATAAACACACTCTATTTTAGCATGTTTACAGGCGATAAAATAGTATATTTTTTAATGAAATTATGAACTAAAATCACATTCATAAAAAAAAACCATGCACAAAAAAAAAGTAAAAAATGAAAAAATATATATAAAAATTACATCTAAAACGACGCAAAAACTAAACACATAGACTGAATGATTCAAATCTCAATCTGGTTACATACCAAAAAATAAAATATCTTTATTTAAAAAAACTTGAAACAAAAACGAGAGTATAAAAGAAATATCATCATATTTATCCATGACATCAACTGCTGAAGACATGCGAGCAACGACGACAAAAAAATAAAATGACGATGAAGAAAAATCGAGACTGATAATTTGACGAAGAAGAAGAACCAGCGAAAATGACTGCAGGTAAAAAATAATATTTTTGCTGAAAGAACGTGACTTAAATTGTAAAAAAAAAAAGACTTTACAACTTCATAAAAAAAAAACCAATTCTTAATGAAAATACTAAAACATATACGATTGATGAAAAAAAAGAAAAAGAAACACAATATACATATAATAAATAATTAAGGAATAAAAAGATTTGATAAAATAAATTGAGAGAAAATCATGCAAACAGTTATGGTATGGAATAAGTGATAAATAATTATACCCAAAATACCCTAAAAAATTAATTAAAAAAGTAACTAATTATATAAATCAATGAATCTGGGCCGTGCGTTATTAAATATGGATGGATAAGATTAGTTCTCATATCACATCTGGGAGGTGGTTCACATATGATTACTCCTATATATATATATATATATATATATATATATATATATATATATATATAGGGATGCGATCCAGTGAGAACCACTCTTACCATAAGAAATAAGAACCAATCCTCGCCATTGATTTTGATGAATGAACGCTCAGGATTTTACTAAAATTTTCGGTCATTATATCTCAAAAAACTTGCATTATAGGGTATTTTTATCATTTTGTACTTATTCAAGATTCTGTTTGCATATTCTATCTCGACATTCATTATATATCTAACAAACTTGCATTATATACCTAGGAAACATACATTATATACATAACATTCATTATATACCTAACAAACATTTTCATGCGTTATAATATGATATTACTCTTATTTTAGAACAATATTACTATCATTATACGACATTGTTTCTTCTATTATATATAATATTACTTTTATTTTAGAAAAAAATTATATTGCCTTCATTATAATGCATATGTTATTACTATATAATAATAAGTGTAAATATAATGATGAATGATGATTTCGCTGAAATAAACATGTTGCATTTTATCTATCATATTCTGCATTATATACTATAACTTCATGCATTATATTGTACAACTGCATTCATTATATAAGAATTCGTGTACTGTTACGAAAATTATGCATGTTATACATGATATTACTTTTATTTTAGAGAAAATTATATTACTTTCATTATAATGCATATGTTATTACTATATAATAAATAACAAGTGCAAATATAATATGATGAAATGATGATTTCGCTGAAAAAACATGTTGCATTTATCTATCATATTTTGCATTATATACTATAATTTCAAGCATTATATTGTGCTATTGTATTCATTATATAACTTCATGCATTATATTGACCTCGACATGCATTATATATCTAGCAAACATTCATTATATACCGAACAAACATGCATTATAAAATATAGTAATATACATTTATATAATATAACAAAAAATACATAATTAAAAATAAGTAATATATGATCAACTTTTATAGCAACTATGGTATTATCTACAGTATGCAAAGATAATGAATTTTTTTTTGATCTTGCAGTAAAAAAGTTATTGCATTTTATCTATCATATTCTGCATTATATAATATAACTTCATGCATTATATTGTGCAACTCCGTTCATTATATAAGAATTCGTGTACTGTTACGAGAATTATGCATATAATCACTAATTTTCATTTTTTACGATGATTTTTAAATCGAAACATATGCAATAGGGATTTCGTTTGAAAGATAATTAAATTACCTTTAATTTGATATATGACACATTAAAAAATAATCTAAATTGAAGGAGATATGATCATTTAAATATATAGGATGATTTTAGAGGAGAGAGAAAAAATATTACAAAATTACCCTTTAATGCAAGTTTCACTACACTATAATGCATACGAGATTTATTTAGTCTTGAGCGTTGGATCATCAATTGGATGGCCGAGATTAGTTCTTATTTTCACATGGTAAGGAGAGTTCTCATATGATCACTCCCCTATATATATATATATATATATATATATATATATATATATATATATATTAGGATGAGATAGATATAGATAATATGAATGAAAAACAAGATAAACTAATATGAAATAAGAATTGAAAAAAGCGAGAAAAAATAAAAAAATGAGGAAGAAAATGAACTTAACTAATCTTCAATTGTTTAAAGCTCAAAACGTACATTTGATTTTTCACTATTTAAAGTTAAATATGCACTTCCAATAACACTTGTCGAAAAATCAATAACTATCGTCCTCAAAGCACAAAATATTTATGTTATTTTTAAAAAAAAATGAAATATAAACAAATATAATATAACCATTCCTTCGATATTTTTGCGTTGACCAACAACTTAGTGATTTAAAATGTACATTTCAATTACATTTTTCTAAGCAGGGATACACACATTATAGTAGTAATAAGTATCAAACTTGCTCTTGCTTATTGAAAAATAATTTTGTATGCCTTAAAACATGTGTTGGGTCCGCATATATGTACAGTTATGATATTGGAGGGTTGTTCATTTCCACGAGTAAGTTAAAAAATTGGTCCATGTATTGTTGTCACAATGTGCATGTGGGATGTTTACCTCTAAAATAATTTAGATAATTATATAATATTATAATATTTTATTTACTAAATTTCTTGAAGCACAAGCTCTCAGTATCTTTGGGCTCCACTCTGACAATTGATAGTTTAGGTTATTGGTTTGTTCAACAAAAGTAGGGGTGATAATTGGGTCGAGTTTGGGTTGGTAGGTCGGGTTGAGACTTAATATTAACACGTTACATGTTAACCCGAACCCAACCCACTTACTTTTTCGGATCAGAAAAGTCAACCCGAATCCAACCTGTTTATTTTCAGGTCGACCCAAAAATGACTCAATTGACCCATTTAATTATATTAAAATTTAATATTATTTTTTATTTATTCGATTGTAACACACATATATACAATAATTGTTAGGATTTTTTTTTAGAAAAATCCTTCTTTTAACTTATGTTTTGGTGGGTCAAAGACTGTAAAAGTCATCTTAGTCAGTTCTTCAACTTAGAGTCCAAAAATGTAATCCTTGTATAGGATCAATCGAGTTGTAATAGAACTTAATAGCTGAAGACCGGACATAGGAAATGCTCGAGAATTGAAGTGTACGTGCTTGAAACTTGGTTTCACCAAGTATGGTCAAAGCCTATACTGAGTTTGGGTACTCAGTATAATGTTTACCATACTGACTTATGAGAAGTCCATATGAGTTTACCATACTGACTTATGGAAAGTCAGTATGAGGATCGCCATACTGACTTATGAGAAGTCAGTATGAGGGCTGCCTATACTGACTAAGGAAAGTCAGTATGGAAGCCTTTATCTACTAAGAACGAGGAACACGATGACAACCAAGCCTAGTCAGACTTAAAAGCATATCCTTGCTTAAGGAAAAGTCAGTACGAGGATATCATACTTTGAATCCTCGGACTGAGACTGTTGGGAAATTTGGCTAAGTTTCCCTTCCCCAGTAGCTAATTGTAT
>JAPKLW010001739.1:68845-119348 GCA_026898455.1 Plectranthus barbatus
GTATTTTCCGCTGCCAAAGTATACCCTGATATCCGGGACCAACAACAGAGACTTAGTCTGACAAGAGTAGGTAGAAAGTACATCAAGTACACCTTTATCACAGCAGAGCAAAGCAGGCCTAAGGGGCTATGATTGGATGACATCCTTCATATCTCTAATGACTGGATTAATGTGTCTAACGGGTAGATTTCAAATTCAACCAAGGAGTCTCTTATACCCTGACATTTCGAATGAAGATCATCTTTGAATCTCTCTGAAAGCTAAGCTGACACTCTGCTAAACTCTCCACTTAAGTTCTTTGACTTTCCGTGTTTAATACATGAGACTTGAGTTCCTGACTCAAGTTGTCTCTTTGTGCTATCCTTTCTAAGCACGAGGCTGAAGCTATCTTTGGTGAATATAACTTTCCAAGTTATATTCATATCAATCATTATCCTACTCCAAAATCTTGATTCTCACGGGCTTTTGCCAACAAACTAAGTTCTGGGAAAAACAACAAACATCCAACCACCGGGAAGAAGGCTGTGGGGTGCTATCCTCATTTCAACCTAAAGACTAAGCTTACAAGGAGTCCCTAGGCGAGTGACCACAGCAGACCAAAGGACGGAGTGCCGACGGGCTATGCATAGATCGTAAGGATGCTTGTATCATACTTAGTGAATTTCTAGATCAAGTGTCTGAAGAGTGGACGTAGGATTTTAAGATCCGAACCACTATAAAATATCATGTGTTCTTTACTGCTTTCATTTAAATTTTCGCATTTCTTAAGTTTCTTGAAACTGACTTTTAAACCTTCAATACTTGCCTAAGTATTGAAGTGTATATCTTGTGAAACTGACTTACGAACTATTGGACTTAAGCTTAACCTTTTAGAAATCCTAAACTGAGTTCCAGTTAGTTTAGGAGAACAAGTGCAAACTTAAATTTATTTATGATGCATATTACGTACTCTGATCTCGGGACCAACAAGTGGTATCACGCGCCAAGGTTCTTACAGACCAAGGTTGTGTTGAGTCGCTTAGGACCATATCTATCTTTTCCTTGCACTTTGTTTGTTTTTGTGTATTCAAGCTTAGGTGTACAAAGATGGCACACATTACAAAGCTTCCCAAGTACACCAGAGAATTTCAGCATATGGAAGAAGAGCTCGCTGATCATACTGAAGAATGTCCATCCAGAGATGACTGAAGTTTTATCCACCAGACCTATAAAGATCACCAAAGTAAATACTCAGATCGGAGGAGCATCAGGCACAGAGATAGTCGACAAGCCATATGTTGAGTGGACAAATAAGGATAGAATCCGTTCTCAGCTTGATTCAGTGGCCATGGAGCTTATCTTGCAATCCCAACCAAAGCCACTGGTTGTCAAAGCTCTTGCATACAACAATGCCAAGCAGATGTGAGATTTCCTTGACACTCTCTGCCAAGAGACCGACCAAATGAAGTGGAATAAGCTTCAAAATTGTGTAGATAAGTATGAGTCATTCCAAATGCTTCCGGGTGAAAATATTAAATCTATGGAAGCAAGGTTTAATGCCATTATTTGTGAACTAAAGAACTTGAGGATATAGTATAATATTACAGATGTAAATGCGGAGATCATCTCAAAAATGCCCAAGGAGGACTGGTTCGTGAAGGTCACAAGCTTGAAGGAGAAGGATCTCTCCAAGACGACCATGAAGGACGTGTTCGCCCAACTACAAGCCCACGAGTGGGATATTCAAATGGCAAATCGGAACAAAGTCATGTGGAATGCCAGCACGCAACCCAAAGAAGACGTTGCCTTCTTTGTAAAGAGGTATTTTAAGAGAATGCCTCAGAAGCCTTACCAAGCTGACAGGTCAACCGGTCAGACCTTTACATCAAAATCTGCGCCAACACCTTTCTTCCAGAAGAAAGAGGAAGAGAGCTTAGTAGTTGAGCTTGAGAAATAGATGAGGAAGCCGACCAAGCTTCTTAAAAAAGCCAAAGCCAAGAATGAAGATTCACAATCCAGTGAATAGAAATTTAGCGAGAGACCTCCCAAGGCGTGCTTCGAGTGCAACTCCCCCAATCACCTCTAGTACGAGTGCCCGATGGCATCCAAGGAGGAAAAGGAGCGCCTGAAGAGGGTATTCGAGAAGAAAGCTTCCAGAGCTGTCGCAAAGTCTATGCTATCCAGGAGTGAGGTGCCAGACATCTCAGATAATAAAGATGGCTACTACACTTCAGATGATGAGGCCGTGCAAGAAGCATTCTTAGTGCTCATGGCCAAGCTTGGAGAAGAAGAATGAGTATCTGACTCTGAAGAAGTAGGAACCGAAGCTGAGTCACAAAACTTGGTAAACATTTTAAACTCAGTTTCTATTCCTATAGCATGCATAGAGGAGGACTCTGAATCTTATTGCTCGGATTCAGAGGATGTAACCCTCGAAGTTTTGAATAAAAAATTTTCAAAATTTTATGAATTGAAAAATGTTTTAGCTGGCGAGAATGCCTCACTAAAACTTCAAGTTTCAAAACTGATTGAGGAGATTCAAGGATCGAAGTCAGTAAGTGACGAGCTAGCCATGCTTAGAGAGGAGCATTCGACCTTACTTGAAAATTTTAAAACTATTTCAGAAGAATGTGAATCTCTAAAACTGTAAATTGCTAGTGATCAAAAACTTATTTGTTCATATTATTTAAGCACTAGCAAAATTTCAGAAGCCCTAAGCTTACATCGAGATCCATCTGATAAGTCAGGGCTAGGATTTTCTAAAAATATTTTGAGGAGTTATGCATCAACCTCTGATACTGAAAATGTTTTGAATCATCACTTTAAAAAGGATTCTAGTTTAAAGGTTAAGCTGTTAGGCAAGGGAGTAGTCAGTACAGACAAAGACTCCTCAGTGGCCAATCAGGGCAAAGGGAAGAAGTTAGTTTCTAAACTGACTTCTGCACCTAAGCTTAAAAATAATTTGACTTCAAAGTCAAATAAACCTGAGATAAAGCCGACTATGCCTAGGAAGTGTGTCAAGCAGACTGTTCCTAATGAGAGGAAACCCACTTCAACAACTAGAACTGATCTTTGCAAAAAGTCAGTATCATTTCTGAATTCTAGAAATCCGATGTTCCCTGCTCATACTTCTTATGAGAGGAGAACTTATCCATATAGGAGGAACACCTATACGAGATCTGAGCCTAATCATGTTCCATTCCAAGGGCTAGGAAGATTTTATACCCCGTACTTGGTTTTCAAGAACCCAACCGAAACTTAGTTTCCAGGAAGTCAGTTCCAGGAAACTCAGTTTCAGGCAAGGTTTCACACACACATCCCATTCCTTCTCACATGCATACAAATAGCATCCATTATTTTAGAAGGAAGAGAAAGTGAGAGAAGGTTGTTGCACCTAAGCTTAAGGTGAAGCAAATATGGATTCCCAAGGGATGGATCCATAAGACTAACCCAACAGAACCCGCAGAAGCTCGGGTACCTTTTGTAACACCCTAATCCATTTAAGGTGCTAACTTAATTAATAAGTGAAATATAAACACAATATTTTAAATAAATAAGTGAAAATGTAAAATACATTTTTATTTTCGCAAAAGGCGGAAGCTAATGCTCTAAATACTAAAATAACAACTTAAATGGAACTAAATATCTTATAACATAAAGTATTTGACTTGGTGTGTCATTCGATCCACCACTTATCTCCGACTTCCTCACTTTAAATTTAATTCACCTGAAATGTTAATGTGGGATGAACATATATATAATACACTCAGTGTGGGCATTATGCATAAGATTGTTCAAGCTCATGTAAAATGAAATACATGTGTATTCATCACTGTATATATATCAATGATGTCGCTCGGCGCATCCAAGGATCTTATATAGATCCTGGGCCTATTCACGGCCCCATGCGACTGAGTTGTGCACAACGTAAATATAAAGGATATTCAGTCCCACATGAATATGTTGGGCGTTCAGTTCCAACATACCATATATAACGTAAATATGATGGGCGTTCAGTTCCACCATACTCACCTATGATGTGAAGCCATACACGTCAAACATATTATATCAACAAGAACAATCTTAAATCAACGACATAATTAAATAAATTCCCACACCTGAAGTTTGATGACCTTGAAAGTAACAGGAGCAGATTTAGCTTATGCCTTAATTGCATTGCTCCTTAATTCAAATAAGATACATGTCTTTAATTCAAGTACAATTCTTGTATATAATTATATAGTTAAATATGAAAGTAACCTAAAATAATAATATTATAAATAATTTAATATATATAAGTACGAATAAATAATTCTTTTATATAATTATATATAAGTACGAATAAATCTTTTTAATATTTATAAAATAATTATGAGATAATGCGTACCTGAAAATGCGGAAGACCCGTAAAAATTATCAAATGCATGCATGTAATTATAGACTTAGATTTATGATTAAAATATTATTTTAAGAATAATGACTCGTCTCTTATATTCTAATATACTTACACTTGTAATATTTTTATTGAATTCTTCATTATTAAGTTTCCACATACTATTATTAGTAATAAGTTGATTTATCTTGTTATTATCTTTTCAATTATCTATTATTATTTACATAATTATAATATTAGTATATTAGCATTTTAAGAAATTGCGTATACTCATACTAATATATCAATATATTCACGAGATTTAAATGTAAATACATACACATATTTAATGATAAAAATCTTAATTTTAAATAAATATTTAAATTAGATCCAATTTGGACTAATAAAATTTTATAAATAATATAATATGTAGTTTGGAATCGGGCTGTGACAGGTGCTCTCCAAGTCGATACATTGGGTCGAATGAATCCCGGATCTAACAACTCTTGTAACTGCACTTTTAACTCTTGCAGTTCCTTAGGGCCCATCCTATATGGAGCTTTTGATATAGGAGATGTACCTGGTTCAAGATCAATAAGGAACTCCAATTGCCTATCTGGCGGCAATCCAGGTAACTCATCGGGAAAAACTTCTTCGAATTCCCTTACGACTTCTACGTCGCTGACAAAAATGTCCTTCTTGTCATCCTCATTCAGGTACACAAGGAAAGCTTGACTATCTTTTATCATGGCCAAACGATAAGCTTGCATTGCGGAAATTATGGGAATCCTTGTCCCTTTTCGGACTCTATGCAAGTATATTGGTTCTCTTCCAGACTATCCATATGAAACAATCCTGTCCTTGCATCGAATGGTACCATGGTTCTCTTCTAACCAATCCATTCCTAGTATTACGTCCACATCTCTCATTTGTAGGGCATTCAAACTGTTGGCTCTTATTACGCATGCTCCAAAAGAAATTTCTAGGGTCGGACAAATACGGCTTGAGAGAGTTGATCCTCCAATCGGGGTCACTATACACAATCGTTCTTCCTTCTCTCGATACTAAGCCCTAGATTCTGAATGTGTCGCGCCCCCAAACCTGGCCTATGCAACAGTCCCACGTGCGAACAATGCACGCTAAGGGTTTTAGTGATTTAATGACAATTTTCGAAGATCATTTAAATAATAGCGGAAGCAATTTGAAGTTTATCAAAAGACTATGGATTTGTTTTGAAAGAATAAATTTTAATCCAATGATAATCAAAAGACCAAGTGTAGCGGAAGCATTATGAAGCGTTTACATTTAAAGCGTGGGGAAACAATGAATAACAATGGAGTTCAAATAATGACCACCACGCGGGTCTTACGCCAAGTACGACTTGGGAAAAACAATTCATAGACACGAACAAGTGAATGGGTACTATGTATGAGGACATAGTCCCTTTGTGCCCCGATACCGATCGACAATTGAATTAATTAAGTTAACAAGAATCATGCCGTATGAATTCAAGATAGATCATGTCATAATAGGTTCAACATCAAAAGGCATTCAAGTATAGGCTCAAATGGATTTACAATCAAATAATTTCATGGGATTCAAATAGACATGCCAAAACACAATCTCATGCCAAACAAGGGGGAAGGGAGTTTGAGATATTACAAAAGATTACATCGATAATGAGATTACATTTGATTGTCTTCTTCCCACTTTTACCACAACGCCGCCGCCACCGCCATCACCTTGTACCTGCATGTGGGGAAAAACACACACAGGGGCTGAGTACTCCGCGTACCCAGTGTTCACGGTGTCCCGAAACCCGATTACATACATATATTATGATAACACCGCACACTCATGCATAATACAAGTTTTTGTTGAAATCATCATGTATATGCACAAAACATTTTTCCTCACATGGAAGCTTCCACTTGAATTAGGCACCACATAATTGTTTTCCATCAACATCATCAACATTTCATATTCATCATCACATTTCATATTCATCATGATCCACATAATCACATGGGGTAAGATAGGAGTGGCCGCTCGCTATCTACCCGGTAAGGTTTAATCACTCTTACCCAACCGGTAGTCTTATTACTATCCGGGCTAATGCATTAGGCTTACAATACCACGGGGGTAGCCACTTCCCCGATCCAGCACATCTCCAAAATGGATCATCATTCATCAATCCACCAATTCACATAATCACAACAATCATACGGTGCCAAAATAATTTGCGGTGTATCATGCTTTACTTTAAAAACGAAATCATTTACTTTCAATTTGGAAATCATTTTGAAAAGAAAACCAAAAAGCAAATAGGATAAAGTAGTGCCCACCTTGTGCATGGTTTATGCTAGTTGATCACTTTGTACCTTTAGTTGATGCTTCTTTGCCACAATCACCGACACCTAGATTATAACACTAAATTACTAGGTGTGTTCACTTAACTTCATGTCTACTTCACATAAGTGATTATTCATCTAATTCATTTAGCATGCTTCAAGTAGTTGCCTCATACTTAGGCTCAACATATAATCATGCTTGCTAGGATTTATTTAACAAGTAGGCTTGTATACATCATGCTCTTTCAATTTAATCAACATGCTCGATAATTATGTACCAAGTACTATATGAGTTCCTCTAGACTTCCTTGACCATTTACATGCTTATAGACTCACCATATAATTTCTTGTGGCTTTCATATTTTGTTTTAAGGTGTATGCAATGAGACTCTCTAACATGTTTAAGTCCTATAATTAAATGCATATAAATGATTGATATTTATGTAAAACAATTTTGAAAATATTCTTTATTTCTGAAAATATGGTAATGAAGTTTAAGAAAATAATTGGATGCAATTTAGAAGTACTTTATGACCTTGAACCTAAAAGACTCCTATTTATGCATTCTAGATAATGTCATTTTCAAAACAATGCCGAATAAAATGTACAGGGAATTAAGACATAAAATTTTATATGAAGAAACTAGATTTTTGTATGAGAATGCTCCAATTGACGGTTTATGAAAATAATTTTTCGTTTGGGAGATATGGGCTGGGGGAGATTAGATTTCTTGAACGTTTTTACTACGATTCTGAAAACAGGGTGCAACTTTAAAAATTGATTGTGACTAAAATACACATGATAATGACTTTAAAAATCATATGCAGACTCTATGATGTGTCTAAGACCTATAAATAAATTTTGAGAATTTTATAAAATGTTTAAGTGCAGTTTTCAAAACTATTTTCAAAATGCAACACAGAATGACACACATTTTTGCAGAGTGCATAACTTTCGAACCTCATAACATTTTGACATGAAACCAAAGCCAATATCTTCCTAGCACATTCATGTATAACATATTTAAATTTCAGATCAATCGTGTTCCATTTGACCCGTCTGCCACAACCAAACAGAGAGCTCGTTTTATAGACTTCCTCACTGCATGCTCGTTTAACTTTAACATGTATAAATTAGTGGCAACTCCTCATCCAACAACATATATGTTCAATTTCAGACATCCAACACTTTATATCATTATCCTATAACATAGATATCAAGCTATATCATGCATACAAGGAATATACCATCACTCAACAACAACATAGTCAATATTGGCCATCAAACATGCATATTATGAGCCCTACTTCATCATATGAGCTAATAATCGACTAGGGGTTTCTTGATCGTACATGAAAGCTCTTATATATGTAGAGGAGGTCCTAAAGAGGGTAGATAAGAGTTACTTGAAGGTTTTAAATTCAGATTTTGAGCTCCCTTCTCAAGATTTTCGAAAATGGCTCCTAGCATCCCTTTTTGCTTCCTTCTTGCTTCCAATCACTTGTAGAGAATATGATAGGGCTTTCTTGATATTTAGGTAGAGGAGAGTGTGGGGGTGAGTTTGGTGGAAGATGGTGGCGATTTGAGGTGGGTTATAGGGCTGTTTTGGTGGCTGCCTTCAAGGTGGTGTTCATGGAGGTCTTCAATGGAGTTAGAAGGTTGAAGAAGATGAAGTTTAGTGAGGGAGAAGGGAGGTGGTCGAATGGAGAGAGAGAGGGGGTGTAGTTTGAGTGTTGGAAATGAATTTCATGCATAATTCCCCATGTTTGTAATGATGGTGTCAAATTTTCCATTCTTTATTTACCCTTCAATAAATTTTAAGAGGCAAAGCATGACTTTCTTTTAGAAGACCCAATTTGGTCATTCCTCCATCCACTCACAACATTTAATTTAATTAAATATCAAGTCAATTTCCCCATCTTATAATACAATGTTGGGATTTATAAAATTCCCTATCTTAAATTAATAGGGACCGAAATTTAATAAGGAAACTTAGTAATATAATTTGCGGAGTATTTCCTCGGTATCAACCTCGAGTTTTAATCACATGTATACACTAATGTGTCTTTAATTAATTAAGGCTAGAGGGCCAAAAATTACATATAGTAATTTAGAAATTTTAATTCCGAATTTCGTCTTGGAATTAAATTTCCGAATAATATTTGCATCGATTAATATACGCGATTGGTCCTGAAATAAATCCTCATGGGATTTAATTAATATTGCTAGAGTAGAATGAGCTTAAATTAATATTATTCCAAGTTGGCCCAAAAGTGTAGAATTAGTCAATTGGGTACACTAGCCCAACACTCTTCTTGAATTAATACTTGGACTCAAAATAGTTTATCTAGACCATATATTATGATGGCCAAAATTAACTATACGCAATCGATTAATTTATTCGAAACCTTATTCGTCATCGTGCGTAATTTAAAATAATTATTTAGCAAAAATATAGTGCAAAAATTGCGGGGTGTTACAGAATGCAATCTTCGGATACAAACAAATGCAAAACACTAGTATTGAAAAGCATAATAACGGGCGAATGATCGATCAATCTCATATCTGTTAGGTTTCCCTGATCTTCCTTCCTTTTTGGTTGTTCCAGAGCATAGGCTCTTCCTTGTCGTGCTGGCTGTTGAGTTGGCTGTTGTTGTTGTTGCTGCTGGGGCACTTGCTGGATTGGCTTTGCTTGAATGACACGGTTACGAGAATTTCAGGGCTGTTGTTAGCTTTGAAGTGCGCACAGCTGAGTGTTGCCTTGATTGCTTGACGTTGGTTTCAGTAATCTGGCCGGTTGTTGCTCTGGCAACATTGTGATGAATAATGTCCCAATCGTCCGCAATTGTAGCAGTTTGCACGATAAGCAGTGCATTCTCCTTGATGTTCTCTTCCACAACGATTGCAGCGTTTGATGGCGAAGTTACCTTGGCGGTTATACCCTTGATGCTGGAAGTTTCTTTTATTTTCGGCTTGATTGTTGCGGAAATTTGATTACCTTGCCAATTCCTTTTCTGTCCAGCTGTCGAAGCCTGTGGAGTATGGGACATCTTCTTGCTTTCTCTTTGTTTCCACTTCAGCCGATGGCTCTGGCTTCTTGGACAAAAGAGCAGCTCGCAGTCCATTCTTCAATGTTGCCTCGATATTCAGAGCTCGATGTAGGGCATCTTTATAACCCAAACTGGTTAGGCAAGCGATAGAGACTTTAATTTCGGTTCGTAATCCAGACATAAATTGAAGTGCCTTCTTTTGTTCAGTGTTCACTGCATCTGGAGCATACCTTGACAGACTATTGAACATCCATTCATACTCAGTTACGAACATTTCTCTTTGAATTAAGTGTTGGAATTTCGCTTGCTTCTGGACTCGATAATTCAGACGAATATACTTGGTATAGAATTCCTCTTTGAAATAGTCCTAAGTTAAAGCCTCTTCTTTTTCAGAAGTGAGCGTCTTCAAATGGGCATCCCACCAATGTTCATCCTTGTTAGTCAGCTGAAAAGAAATGCACTGGATTTTCTCTCGGTCGGTGCAGTCAAGTATTCGGAAAATTCTTTCCAGGAATTTAATCCAAGTTCGGCCTTCAATGGATCTTCAGTTCCATCTAGTAGCGGTGGATTTTGTCGGGTGAAAATTTCTCCGATCCTTCTAGGTTCAGCAGGAGGTGCTTGCATCTCCTCTTCATATAATCCCCAGTTCGGTTCATGGTGGTTTCCATCGCCTTGTTCTTGGTGTAGTTCATTCGGGCTTTCATGAGGTTGGCCTCTTCCACAGCCTCGACCTCTAGCAGGGGCTTATCTAGGTGGCATTCTGCAAAATAATTAATCATTAAAGGGTATCTACGACCTGAGGTATGCACAATGCGTAAAGAAAAATTCTTTTTAGGATTGCACAAATAATACAATACATTGATAAGGTAGGTTGTCCCATAATTTAGAGTTAACACATTTTTAAGGGACATTACTCTCTTCAATACTTGGCAACGACCAAGATTATACCAATTGTCACAATAATTAGGGATAAAATCAAATAGCAAAGCAAAAAGCTTAAATGCAACGCTGGTAAATACTTTCGAAGGCCGGGAAAGTGGGCAGGTAGCTTTTCATAAAAATTTTGGGGTTATCGACTTAGAAAATTGGTTTCCCTGGCTACCAAAGTTACAATATCAGCTCTTCTCCTGCAAGAGGCATCCTAGTTACGATTACAATAATTACATCCGAAATGGGCCCAAGAAGACACCCTACATCATCCACAAATCCTACGAAATACACTGACAATTAAAAACATATATGCATCTAGGATAGACGGGGATGGTAATCAGAAGTCGTCGTCTGATGAATCAAACATCCCGTTATCAGAAAAGTTAACCTCCTCGGGAGGAGTTGCAGCTGATGGGTTTTGTATACTGAAAGCATTTATTATAATGAGTATACAACGGTTTATTTCTCCTATTTGTTAACAATCTTACATGTATGAATAATGGTATTCTCTTGTCTCACCGATAGGGACGATCATACGGCGTGTTGTAGATCGCAGAAGACAGTATGATCACTTGACCTAGTGAGACATAAACCTGATCACAGCCGAGACATCATATGAGGATACGTCTGTCCGGATGGCTGCGACACTGTCAGAATAAGTAGTCTGTCTTGGTTAATTGACATGCTGGTACGCTGAGGTGGCATATTGATGGACCGCAGTGAGATGTATTCGTCTGTCTGACATCAGCGAATACAAGATCTCGTTATATTGATTGAATCCAAACCCTAACGAAGGTTCAGGGGTTTGCACGGGTTGACTGTTGCTTTGACTTGCCATGGTGGAGAGCCTAAGTAACGTGCTCGTATATCCGCATCTTGGGTAACAGCAGTTCGTGTAGTACCGCCTGAGACTGGGTTTAGGTAACCATATCCGAGTAATAGGATGGGGACATTCCCTGAGGAGCTCAATAACATTCATCGTGCCAAAGTCCTGCAGGCTGATTAAGTTCAGGCACGAGTGATAAGGATTGAGTGGTACTACTCAGGAATAATAAGATATTAATTAATTGTAGTTAGAGCTTGTCAGAGGCTCCGATTAATTAATGGATGTTCGGTAACCTTAAATATGGGGATTCTCAATCAATGTTGCCCGTTCTCATAACGTGGTAATAAAGGGGTAGGTCAGTATTAATTCTGTGGTGAAAAAGAATTAATATTAATTAATTAATTATGTCCTGGGTTGTGGACATGTGAATTAATTAATTTATAGGCCCACTTTATTATTTGCATTAGGTCCCATGTCTGGCCCCAGGAAAGTGTGCTGAATTGAGCCCAGTAGCCCATTAGGGATAAAACCCTGGGTCTATAAATAGACCACTCTCTCTGGAAACCCTAACAAACTTGTGTGATTATTCAAATCAGTCAAAACCCTAGGGCAGAGAGAGAGGGGGCGCCGACTTCATTGTCAGAAGGAGGAGAATTTCGATTCTGGTCCTGCTCAAGCCACAGATCTACGGAGTCCTCACCAATAGTAGATCTGATCAGCACCGGGATACAGATCTGAAGATCTAATCTGGAGAACAACAGATTTCTTTCTTCCCTTTTTGTTTTCGATTTTATTCTAAGAAATTAGAGATCTAATTTCTTATTCCGCAGATAAAATCGGATTGCGTGGTTGAATTCAAGTTGGAAATTCAAACGCAAAAGATCGGTTCAGACTCGACGGAATTACGGTAATTCTCAATCCATAATATTGTATTAAATTCATAGGAGCATGCTAGGTTTTATCTTGTATTTAATTATGCATAAAAACCATAAATCGATCTGGTTCAAATTGGTTTTGGTGGTTCGGTTCACGGGAAAACCCTACAGCAGCTTCTTCATCCATTTATGGGTTTACATCATCGACGTTCGAGGGATCATTTCCCCACTCTGGCTCCCACAACTGCGGCTAATTGTCGGTTATCCACTCGTCATTGGGCTGAGTATTTCCATTAGGTGGTGGTTGATCACTGTTATTTCTAACAGATTAATTATAATAACAGCAACAAATAAATTTGTAAACCCTAAGGTTATCGATCCACGGGAATTGTGTGGGGAAATTATCCTATGTACTAATTATGGTGCTAAGATTCATTGTTTGAGGAATTCAAAATCAGGGTTTTGTTTTGGAAAATAAAGATGACAATGCTGAAAATTAAAGTAGTTTTGAAAGCAAATTTAAAGGAACACAGATTCTAGGGAAGAATTCTTATTATGGATAACATGTAGGAATCAATTAATTTAACAGGTGGAATACTACAACAATGCTATATTTCCTTGTTTGGCAAATATAACCTAGATTACTAATTAGTGACTATCTCCGCTCGGTCTCAAAGTACACCAAATTAGTCAATCTGATAAGCAAATCAGTTCAATTCCTACAGTCTAGTACATCTGTTTGGATAGTGTAGATTGTATCATGCATTCCTATTCCTAATATTCACCTCTCGGTCCTTCTATCAATAGCTAGACATCTAAATTAATCGTCACCTCTCGGTCCTTGAATTAAATTAGAATTATAGAATAAACACAAGAATCATGAACCTAATTAATTAATCCTAACATGCATCCATAATAATATCAACCCCTAGAACCCACTAGGGTTTCTAGCCACTCATCGCAGATAGAAATCCAAAAGAAAACATATTAAATTGCATAAACATAAAGAACTTACAAGAAAATAAAAGGATTTCATGTTTCCCAAGTCTCCAAACTCTAAAAACTGAAATATGATTGCATGCCTCAAAAACTCGAATTTAATTAGGTATTTATAGGGGTGGATGTGTATCCTATCAAATCTAGGGCTAAAGATATGAATAAATCCGATTTTCATCAGATTTCCGCTCCAGCAGACTCGCTCGCATCGATCGTGACTGATTGGCATTGATTGACGTGGCCATCTCTTCGGCGTCGATCGATGCTGATTGGCGTCGATTGACGTGGTCTCTCGCCCCTTCTGCGCGGTCTCACGGTTTTGGCCATAACTTCCTCTCCCGAACTTCGATTGACCCGATTCCAGTTGCGTTGGAGAGCTAACTCAAAGAATCATCCATTGTCATTTGCCAATAGCCCGAATTCTCCTTGTGGAAGAACTCTTCACTGCTAATCTTACACGTCACTGCTTTTGGAACGGTTTTCAAGTGAATTTAGGCCTAAAACCTGTAAAAACACCAAGATGCGCATAATACCACCTAATATAGACTCATGCATAGAATATATATATAAACTCAATAAAACTACATAAAATAGTAGAAAATAATATAGATAAGCGAGTAAAATAATGAGCTTATCAGTGGTACGTCTTGCTCTTCCTTATGTACCAACTGATCATCCTCGTCTTTATCTTCCACTTCCTCCACTTCCCCATCCTCGTTGCCTTCTTCATCCTCCGCCTCATCATCAAACTCCGCCTCTACTTTCGGATCCCAGTATTGATCTCCAAAGCTTTCCTTCATCTCTTTTCTCCAAGCTGCCGGCACCGGGCGATCATAGTCTGGGTTCTGAGAGTCATCAAAACCATAATCTAAGTAGGCAGGGTAATGGCTAGTATCCTGTTCTTTTAATTTAATGAAATGCAACTATTTATGCATTAAAATCTTCATGATTTTTAATAAAAGATGCAACAATGTATGCATCAAAGCTCTTTATGATCTTTTAAAGATGTAACAATATATGCATCAAAATTTCAACATTTCAAAAGAAAGGCTTGTGCCTTAAACTCAATGCAACAATTTATGCAAAACATTTTCTCTTGATGCGGCGCCGAGTACGAGTGCAGGAGCAAGAGCTGGCCAAGGATTTTTTTCATCTCAATGAATATATTGGAGGCCTCAAAATAATGAAATATTGTTACCATATTTATAAACTAAAAATACAAGTTATTTTGTTGGAAAATTATCACTTTATAATGAATGAACTTAATAGTTTATTTAATAAACCATTAGTGCAACTACAATTTTACAATTATACCCTCCAGTGTTATTTAATAAACCAAGCCTGATGATTCTATACTAATGAAGAATTTGTTTTCTATTCATGATTCTCTTTTGTAAGATTGTGATGAGGATCTGGATGTTGCATGTCGTTTGCTGGACAAGTGGTTTGTTGCCAGGGGTATCACTGTGGCATATGATTTATTGGAGGGTAAAGGGGGTCCTATTATTTTGGCATTGCCATATTTGGAAATCTTTTATTCCTCCTCGTTAATTTGTCACCCTTTGGTTTGTGTTGTAGTGGAGATTGAAGACTATGGACCATATATGGTATTTGGATGATGATGTGCCCCTTATGTGTCCCTTGAGTGATGATGTTAATGAGATTGCTAGGCATTTGTTTTTTAAGTGCAGACAGACCTTTCAGGTATGGTGAGCTATTCGGGAGTGGCTGAGGATGTAGCACGGGACGTTGACGGTAGAGGCTTCCATCAAGTGGTGTGTGCGTGAGCGGTGCATGTCTAAAGTCATAATGAAATCTCAGATACTCGCACTGACGACTGCAGTGAATCATATATGGTACGCGAGGAATAAAAAGGTGTTCAATGGCATGCCTTTTGATGTGATGGCTCATCTGAGACATCAAGGAGCACATGTTTAGGCTTTTATATACAGTGTATCTTATAGAGGAGGTAGTTGCACTTTTCGATTGGAACACACTGCGTAGTTGTGAGCTTTTGATTTATGATGATTGTATTGTTTGTATCGATAGTGTGGTGTGGTGGACTAACCTGGTTAGGACATCTGCATCACTTGGCTTAGGGAATGACGAAGAGGGATGTTGTGTTTACCTAGTTGTATAACATTCTGACTCCAGGCTACTATCGAATTGCTTTGATTGTATTTGTATGATATATGTGAGTAGATATATAATTATACATTGTACGAAAAAATGAAATTATTTAAATGTTACGCCCCGATTTATAAACAAAATATAAATCAAGAAATTGAGGCACATCAGGTACGAGACATGCATTTGGGATATCAATTAATAAGAAAAGATCAAGTGAATTAAGATAGAAATCAACACACATATCCCAAGTAATACAAAAGATAATAAAAGAGCCTCCTCAATAAGGGATCTTGGCTTCTTGAGTGGTTGAGTAATCAGAGTTTGACAAGTTTAATGATATCAAGATTCTTACAAAATACAATGAGTTTAGCAGCGAAAAGTTATCAATGAAGTATGTATATGAAGATACATACTTCAACATCTAACTATTACTAAAGATGAGTCTTCAGCTCCACTTCTCTGCTACCTCGTACACCGCTTGAAATCTTCTTTTAATCTGTGTATTTTAGAAATAATGCAAGGGGCTAAGTACAAATTGTACTTAGTGAACACACCGGAAACATACATATATAATTTTTGTCATGCCTTTTTCATCAGGTCGCACATGAGGTTTTAAGTTTGAAATCTTGCCATGACACCAAAACATTTTATGATCACGAGCATGCTCCTTTACACAGTTAAACTATCTGCAAAATCATGTGACTGGGAGGTGGCCTCCTACCACAGTCACGATGCGCGTCCGAGTAGGGCATGACCCTAACATGTCGGCATCACAGTGCACTATTCCATGGTATCTTTTTCACTACCAGGGCACGATCGTTACAGACTCGCAATACACAGAGTCAACATCCACATTCCCATGTTTGATCTTCTTCTCTAAGTGGGGCTCCCCTACAGAGTGGATCATTTCATGCTTGATTGTTTTGAAAAGAAAACATCAATTTTTTTATTTTATTTTGGCCCACGATATAGGGGTAAGAAAAAGCTCACCTTAGTTGGTGTGGTCACAGTTCATTGCTCTAGCTGACAATCATTTCCTTGCCATTTCCTATTACATAAGGAATACGAGTAATTCCTCAAGGGATACTAATTGGGATATCTATAATCTGACATATACAAATAATTCTAGACTCTTAATCATTCATGGACTTTTCAAATCTGAGCCATCGGATAGGAATATGAAAGAATGATTCATCAACTGAGTTTGACGAATAAAGAAGTTAAACATTATTTAAATAGCTCGTGATTCAATATCGAACATTATTCAAGAAATGAGATTCATCATTCAATTTCATTTGAACAAGCACAAGCTTTCATCAAATGACGGATCATTACTTCGAAAGATGTGATTGAAAGAACTTCATAATCAATTATGAATCATCATACATTCGCTTGAGAGTATGAGAACTCATTAAGTTGTTTCAATAAAGTTTAAGTTATGGATGATTGGATCAATAAATCGAAATTGGTTCAAATCAAATGGTTTTAAAGAGAGCAAGAAAGAAAAATTAGCTCTCTGTGTCGATCGATTTTGGGTCTGTCGAACGATATACTCCCTCCGTCTCACTTCAATTGTCCACCTTTCCTTTTTTGTCTGTCCCATTTAATTGTCCATTTACCTAAAATGAAAAATTAATACACACTCACTAATAAAATACCGATTTCCTCTATATCTACTCGCATTGGTTATTATGTCAAAAGTAAAGTGGACAATTCATCCGGGACGGAGGGAGTAGAAGATAAGTCGAATCAATCGAAGAAAGAAAAGAGAAAAATCAAAATCAAGCGTCTATGTCGATCGACACTGATGTGTCGATCGACATGGCAGATGTTGACTGATACGTGTGTGTTGACCGATAAGCAACTCGTGTCGACCTATATGAATATTTTATTCAAATTACATTTGTGTCGATCAAAATTACGGGTGTCAATCAACATAGAGAATGTCGACCGATACGGATTTGTGTCGATCAAAACAAGTGATCGACACGCGAGATGTTGAACAAAGCGTCCATATCGATCAACATGGGGGATGTGGACCAACATGCCCGGTGTCGATCGACACGCCAGTGTGTCGACCGAAATAGAGGTAATTCAAACGGTTATTTTTTAGTTTTGGCTCAAATGGGGATTTGGCAGAATTTTTTAGTTTTGGCTCAAACGGTTATCCGGACTCGTATAATCGATTTCTTATAACACCAAATGGTTTTTAAATATGTATATAGAGTCTAAACGTAATTTTAAACATCAAAAGATGGTGGAATCGAAATATAAACTCAATATTTCCATATAAAGCAAAAATATCAAAAATGCTCCAAAATAACCACAACTCGAATCCTAGGTTAATATATGGTTTATAGGCTCAATATATAACATGCTAAACATGCATACGTACTCATAAACTAAAAAACAAGCCTAGATCATAATACTTCAACTAGGGGCAAAATTTGTAAATGTGCTCAAATTAAGAAATAGCTAGAGAGGGATTCGATCTATACCTCCTTGACGTTATTAGGGTCTCGTAAGCTTGATCAACACTCGATTGGCTCGATTTCCACTTCTAAAACATGAAGAACGAAGAAAAGAGTGTTTGAAGTGGAAAGAAAATGGTGAGAGGATCCTAAAAATGTATATTTTTACCTCGAAAACACTTCGCCGGAGACTAAAAAAGGTTGATGAATTTTTAGAGAGAAAAAAGGAAAGTATTTGAGTATAAATGGAGTTTCTATTTATAGAAATAAAAGAGGGGTAATTTTGGTATTACCGAAAGTCAAAAAGTTAAAGTGGTTGTCATTCGCTTGTCACATCGATCATATTGACATCACCTCACGTCAACTCCACATCTCTTCCCGTTATTTTTATGGGAGACTGTAATATTCTGCTCGAGTTACGAAATTTATCGATCAATATTATCCCGATACGAAAATGTCGGGTTGCCAAATAATTTATCGGCATTAATTAAATTAAGTCCATCTATTAATAACTAATAAAAATAATGATAGCAAGGAATAAATGCCAAAATAGAAATTCTTAGATTAAATCGATTTCGAAAATCTTGAATAAAATTCAATAACAAAATATAAATTCTGATAAATACATTAAAATTTACGAGGGGTGTTACATTAAAATCATAATATGAGAGAACATAATTATTTTCAAATTATATTTGTATATGTTTTACATATATTTAAAAAATATTTTAATATTTGAAAAATATATAAAGAATATCAAATAAGGATATACTTATAAAATATAAATAATATACATCTAATTAATAAATGAGCAAAAACTCGAAACCACATTCTGCGAAAACTAAACCCTCTCTCACCATGAAATAATATACACACTTCACACATTTAGATGGTGTTCTTATGATTTGGCACCTCCTCCATGTATTTGCATGTTCATTGATCAATCTTGTGTTTTTTCCTTTTCTTTAGTCAATATTTGGTTTCCCAAGGTTAAATTTTTAATTTCTTTTTTCCTTTTTTTTACTCTACCCTTTTGAAGTTTTTTTCTTGTTTTGTCTGCGTTCTTGGTGGTTCTTTTTCTTCCTCCACCAGCATGGAACCTAGTCATCCTCTCCCTTCTCCTATAACTCGCTCTGGTCTGAAACATTCTGCAGCCTCAAAAACAAAAACAAAAAAAATCATCCACAAAATTTCCAACACTTCCCCCACCCGTTTGAAGCCACGTTTAACCATCTCCACCAATCCCTCATCCCCACCGCCATCTTCTTCCTCTAATGATTTGGATTTCAGTTTCATTCTTCCTCCCTTTGTTTCGAAAATGGTCGTTGCTCAACTTCCAGCTGTTGCCAATGGCGACCACCATCATTCTCTGGCCCGGTCGGCCCCTTCCTCACAGTCCACTCAAAATAAATCTCCTAACTTCTCCATCGTTCAATATTCAGCTTTAGAGAAAATAAAAAAATGAGGAAGAAGATGAGATTTCAGATTGTGAAATATGAGGAAGATTCAGGATGGCAACAAACTTCAAGCACAATGTCATGGTTCACGGTTTGCGTGAGGATTGATTTCGGCGGAGGACCCGTCATCGACCACTCACTCCATGGTACAAGTTTCAGATCAGAAGCTGCTCTGCTCAGGTGGCGAAGACGTCGGGCTCCAAGTCTTATCTGCGTACACCCTCCACTGCGCCGGCGACGGCTTACCCTAACTCTAATTGAATATTTGTGTTGGTCGATCTACTTTGAAAAATGCTGGGCCACATGAATTGATTTTTGCTGCTGGGTTGATTGCTCTTTGTGACGGGCTGGAAAATAATTAATGTTGCTGGGCCAGCTGAAGTCAAATGCATCAAGATTTTGATTTAATGCTCCTTTTAATTTTGGACAAACAAAACCCAATAATTCATCACTGAAGAAGAATTCCCACCTCTTAATCCTTTTTTGCCTGACTGAAACACGAAGACTCCCTTCTTGGGGACCACTCCCTGAAGTCACCAAAAATATTCTCAACCGACAACTCGCAATCCATCCCAAAAAGTTGATACAACGCCAACTCCTAAATCCATTGTTGAGATCTTTAAAGCTCATGCACGGAACAATGGAGTTATTGCTTTTAATCATTATGCGGTTAAAGATATTGGTTTTGATGGAAAACCAGTGCTCACTCTTTCCTCGGAAGAAACTTCATCTCTTGCAGGTCGTCTGGGTCTTGCCCTTGTTGGAAAGTTCTCACACAACATTCCAGCCCCCGACCTCATCGACAAAGCTATCAGTAACATCTCTCTTTGTGGTTCTCTTGTTTGGAATTTTCTAAATGTTAATCACATTTTAATTCGATTGCCAGATAAAAGTGATTATGTGAAATTGTTACAACTTGTTAGTGAATTACCTGTTTGGTATGTTGATGGATCCCCCATGTGTGTGTTTCCATGGACCCCTAAATTCCACCCTGCTTATGGAACTCCTGTTGTTGCTACTTGGTACAAATTATCTGGTTTACCTGCCCATTACTATGATCATGATCTTTTGTTTAAAATTGGAGTCTGCTAAAAAAAAAAAAAAAGATTTTTCTATGCTAGAGTTTGTGTTGCAATTGATCTAACTCGACCTGCGCTTGATTAAATTTTATTGAACATAAATGGGTCCATTTTTTTGCAACGTGCTTTTTATGAGAATTGCCTAAATGCTGTGTTGAATGTAAGCATGTTGGTCATTCATCTGATGTTTGTTATGCAAATGGCAAGAATCATTGGCCTGCTCGCGGAGATAATGTTAAGTTTGCAGGTTCTCAAAGTAATACCAAGGGTAAACAGAAAGTCACTTCATCTCCAGAAAATGAATCAGTTTCTCCACATATTGCTGAGACAATCAATGAATCAAGAGTTATGATGGGTTTATCTCCCCTTGATGCCACGACGGGAAAAAATAATGAGAAAGAATCAAACAATTCTGGGGATCCAGTGGATAAGGGATTTGTTCCAATCCCCACTAAGAAAAAAGCAGGGGGGGGAAATGAAACAGAATGGAGGAAAAGAAATCAGGGTGGTAGTAGCAGCATGATAAAAACAGCCTCCTTACCACATTCTGACATCATGGACAGCTCCTCTAGCATTCATGCCAGAAAAGAAAAACCTCCACATAGACCAATCAGTCCAAAGCCCAACAAAAATAGAAAGCAGTCTCTATCCAACAGGTTTGATTGCCTTTCAAGTGATGAGGCACCCATCTTATCCAAAACCTCTCATACCCCTGCCCCTGATGATGATATGAATATTTTCGAGTCTGATGAGGTTGTCAATGATTCAATGATTGAAGATATCCTAGACTCCTCATTGCAGCCTGACTTCATTCTGTGTGCTTCAGGCACCCCGAAGGCTCCCATAGTTGGGATTCACCCTCAATGAATGTCAACCTTCTCTTCTGGAATGCACAGGGTCAGGGTAGTGATGCTACCCTGCGACATCTTCACGGTTTAATTCACCTTCATAAACTCTCCATGTTTGCAATCTGTGAACCTATGGTTGCAGAGCCAGTGTTAATTTCTTGAGCCGCAGGTTGGGCCTTCCTTTGGTTTACTCTAACTGCATTAATAACATTTGGTTTTTTTTTGTGATCGTTAGCTCTCCGTGGAAGTGATTGATGACTCAGAACAGGTCCTTCACCTTCAAATCTCTGGAGGTATTCTATCTCAACCTATTTTTGTCTCTATGGTGTATGCAAAGTTCTCCAGACAAGACAGATTATCCTCTCTGGGATAAGCTCAGAACACATTCTATTGCCTTGGATTGTGGGAGGGCATTTTAACATTTTTCTGAGTGAAGATGAGCGTGTTGGGAGCTCTACTGACAGGCACTCTGAGATCCTGGATTTGTCGAGACTATTACTGATTTTCAGCTTGTTGACCCTGGTATTTCTGGCCCCCTCTTCACTTGGGAAAGAGAGAGTTCTGGTTTGAAAGAAAGGCTTGATCTTATTCTGATTGGCGGATTTTGGTCTTCTGTCTTCCCATCCATGAAAGTTGTGTAGGGATTTTCTGTGAACCGAATCACAAAAACCCAAGTGAACCGGATCGATTTATGGATATTGCATATAATCAAAATTTACAATAAAATTCTAGCATGCTTCTATGAATTTATTTAATTCGTGGATTAAGAGATTATCGTAAATTCGTATAGTCTGATCCGATCTTTCGCGTTTGAATATTCCCTTTGATTCAATCACGCGATTCGATTAAATCTGCGGAAACAGAAATTAGAGATCTAATCTCTAGATAAAATCGAAAATCAGAGAAAAAGAAAGAAGGAAGAATCTTGTTCTCCAGATCAAATCTTCAGGGCTGTATCCCAATGCTGTTCAGATCTGCTACTGGTGAGGATTCCACAGATCTGTATCAGTAGGCCAGAGTTGAAATTCCTTCTCCTCCCTCTACTGCATGCGCCGCCCCCTCTCTCTCTGATCTAGGGTTTCAACTGACTTTGAGTGTTATGAAGTGACTAGGGTTTTAGAGAGTGAGAGGTCTATTTATAGACCCAGGGTTTTATCCCTAATGGGCTATTGGGCTCAAATCAGCATATTTAATTGGGCCAGTTCTGGGACCTAATGAAAATAATAAAGTGGGCATATAAATTAATTAATTCTCATGTCCACAACCCAGGATACAATTAATTAATTAATATTAATTCTTTTTTACCGTAGAATTAAAACTGACCTATCCCTTTATTACCACATTATGAGAACGGGCTGCATTAATTGAGAATCCTCATATTTAAGGTTACCGGACATTCATTAATTAATTGGAGCTTCTGACAAGCTTTATCTACAATTAATTAATATCTTATTATTCCTGAGTAGTACCACTCAATTCTTATCACCCGTGCCTGAACTTAATCAGCCTGCAGGACTTTGTCACGATGAATGTCATTGAGCTCTTCAGGGAATGTCCACATCCTATTACTCAGATATGGTTACCTAAACCCAGTCTCAGGCAGTACTACACGAACTACTGTTACCAAAGATGCGGATATACGAGCACGTTACTTAGGCTCTCCATCATGGTAAGTCAAAGCAACAGTCAATCCGTGCAAACCCCTGAACCTTCATTAGGGTTTGGACTCAATCAATAATGAGATCTTGTATTCGCTGATGTCAGACAGTCAAATACATCTCACTGCGGTCCATCAATACGCCACCCTTGCGTACCAACATGTCAAGCAACCAAAACAGACTACTTATTCCGACAATGCCGCAGCCATCCGGACAGACGTATCCTCATACATTGTCTCAGCTGAGATCAGGTTTATGTCTCACTAGGTCAAGTGATCATACTGTCTTCCGCGATCTACTACACACCGTATAATCGTCTCTATCGGTGAGACAAGAGGATACCATTGTTACATACATGTAAGTTTGTTTAACAGATAGGAGAAATAAATCGTTGTATACTCATTATAATAAATGCTTTCAGTATACAAAACCCATCAAATTGAGCATCTCCCTAGGGTCTTCTCTAACCATGGACCTCTTCTCGTTTCTTGTTAGCTTTCCCTTGCGCTTTCGCGGTCTCCGTTCAGATTCCAGAATATGTGGGTTCTCCACCATTGTTTTAGGGAGGATGTGAAGAGAGTGTGGTCTGAGCCTACTGGATTTCATGGTATGTTCAATCAGCAACTTAAGCTCACCCGCACTAAAAAGTTTCTTCGGACCTGGAACCGCTAGGTGTTTGGGAATAATCATGATCGGGCACTGTCTGCCTGGACAGATGTCTCCAATGCCCAATCTGCTTATGATTCTCATTGTTCTCCAGAATATCACTCTGAGCTCCACAAATGTATTGCTCTTTATGTTGGTAAACTCCGAATGGAAGATGATTTTCGGAGACAAAAAGCTGAGGTCAGATGGATTGTTGAGGGTGAAAGAAACACCAAATTCTTTCACGGTTGGGTGAAACAAAGAATCAAGTCTCGCATTCATCAGATTCAGAGTGGTGGCCGGATTCTCACTGCTGAGAACGATATTAGTAACTCTGTTGTGGAGTTCTTCAAGGATCTTCTTTCCACCCACTTGGTCAATCTTGGGACTCCGAATTTTAGTTGCCTTGAGTAATCCCAGCTTCATTCAATATTGATAGTCTCATTGTCTTGCTGGATCCTCTTAATATTAGAGCAGCAGTGTTCAGCATCGATGGAAATAGTTGTGCAGGGCCTAATGGTTTCTCTTCCTTGATCTTTCAGCACTGCTGGGATTTTATTGGTGATGATATTTGTGCAGTTGTGTTGGGTTTCTTTGGAGGCGGACACATACCGCGGAGCTTCACTGCTACCACTATCATTTTACTTGCCAAAAAAGTTAATCCAGGTACTTGGGCGGATTTTAGGCCGATTAGTATCTGCAATGTTACAAACAAGATTATCAGCAAGCTCCTGACTTCCCGGTTGGCCCCTCTTCTCCCGTGTATTATCTCTCCTAACTAGAGTGGATTTATTAAGGGTCGATTGTTCATCGACAATGTTATGCTTGCCCAAGAATTGATCTTTGATTTGGATGTTTGCAAGCCGACTCCAAATCTTGCTCTTAGGTTGGATATGGCTAAAGCCTATGACCGTGTTCAATGCACCTTTCTCTTGAGTGCTCTCAGGCACATGGGTTTCCCTGATCAATGGACTGATATGGTTCATAGATGCATCAGTCATTGTTGGTATTCTGTTCTAATCAATGGGACTTCTGCTGGCTACTTCTAGTCATCTCGGGGGCTCAAACAGGGAGATTCTCTCTCTCCCTCGTTGTTTGTCATCGTAGTAGACTACTTGTCCAGGATCTTGGACAAGCTCATTCTCCCGGATCTTGATATGAAATTCCATAATCGGAAACATGGATTTTCGGTTTCGCATCTCTCATATGCAGATGACATCATCATTTTCTCCCAGAGCAGTCCATCTTCTGTGACTCAGCTTCTTCAGTGCTTAGATCATTATGTTGATGTCTCGAGGCAAAAAATTAATCATGGGAAGAACAATTTCTTCCTGTCCCACAAATTTGTTCATGATTGGCAGGGGAAGATCGAGAGGTTTAGTGGCTTCAGGCATGGTTCCTTTCCCTTCATCTACCTCGGAGTCCCAATTTACTGTGGTTATGTCCAGGTCTCTCTCTTCCTTGACCTCAGACAGAAATTGAGTAACCACATTCATAGTTGGTCTCATCGCCACCTCTCTTTTGGGGGCAGGCTTGTTTTGATCAAGAGTACTCTTGCCACTATGCCTCTTCATATCCTTCAAGTGATGGAGCCACCGGACACATTCCTTAGGAAGCTCCAACAGATGATTGCTCGGTTCTTTTGGGGCACAATTGGAGAAGCTCGAAAGATTTATTGGGTCTCTTGGAAGGATATTTGCTTGCCTGTGGAGGAAGGCGGCCTTGGTATTAGAAGATTTCAGGATTTGGTCACTGCCTTCAACTGGAAGTTGTGGTGGAGGCTCCGGGCACAAGAGTCTCTCTGGGCCAAGTTTCTTTTGGCTAAGTATTGTCATCGTGGTCGTCTCCAACCTCACCGCCTGATATATTATCAATACAGTAGACCCTGGCGGCGGCTCCTCAGAGATGGGAAGAATGCTCAACGGTTCATGAGGTGGTCGTTGGGTGAAGGTAAAATCAGCTTTTGGGATGATATCTGGCTTTGGGACACCCCTCTCTTTTCTTTGGGTAGTAATCTCCGTTTAGGTGACCATGATGTTTTTTATTACTGTGTGAATAATTTATGGAATTTAAATGCCTTGCATGTTGCTTTTATTCGTGTTGATATTCCTGTGAACCTTGTTGATACTGTGAGCTCTTTGCCGGTGATGTGGGGTGAAAGGGATGTTGTGCGGTGGACTCTGACAGCTTGTGGCGAGTTTTCCCTTGCATCAGCTTGGGAGCAGGTTAGACACCGAGTTCCCTCTTATCCTCTCTTTGGTGAAATTTGGCATTCTTGTCTTACTCCTACTAGTTCTGTTTTCCTTTAGCGTCTCTTACGTCATTGTATTCCTGTTGATGTCAAAATTCAATCTAGGGGTATTTCTTTGGCGTCTACTTGTGGTTGTTGTAAGAAAACACAGATTGAATCTATTGAACATGTATTTCTCAGGGTGAGGTTGCAAGATCTATTTGGACATATTTTGCTCACTGTTTTCCTTCTGCACATGCGCACACTCACTCCACCATTGCACACAGTCTTACCTCTTGGCGTAATACTTTCCGACATGCTGCTCCGATACATATTAGTTTTCTTATTCCTTGCTTGATCTTGTGGTTTATTTGGACTAAGAGGAATAGTCACAAACATCGTGGCATTCCTTTTCGCTCTTCTCATGTGATTTGGCAGGTTACTCATCATCTTCAGCTCTTGGTTGCATCAAAGAAACTTCAGGCTTCCCATTGGGCAGGTTGTAAACCTCTGGTCAACTTCATGCCTTGTTTCGACTCTCTGAGGCATTCTTTGTCTTCTCGGATGGTTAGATGGCTCCCCTGTGAAGCTCCTTGGCTGAAGCTGAATACGGACGGGTCATTTGACATAGATCTCCAGATGGCTGCAGGTGGTGGACTGATCCGAGACCATACCAGCAGTCTTGTTGTTGCTTTTTGTGCCCCTTTTTCAGCAGTTTCTAGCTTTGATGCTGAATTGCAAGCACTTGCTCAGGGTCTCCAGTTGGCTACTCAGCTCTCTTCTCACATCTGGATTGAGATGGATGTTGCGGCAGTCATATCACTCCTCACCTCTGGTAGATATGGACCAGCTCAGACTCGACATACTGTTACACAGATTCGGCTTTTTCTCCGCAGAATTTAGGTTCGCTTTTCTCACATTCATCGGGAGGGCAACAAGCTCGTTGGTTACCTTGCGAGACAGGGACTGCATGCTTCCGATCTCACTATTTTTGACAGTTCTTCTGCACCGACTTATCTCTCTATATTGGTTCGGATGGATCAATTGGGGTACCCCAACTTTCGCTTTCGTTATGTTTAGTTGGTTCGCCACAATTGATCCTTTTGATGTACTTGATTTTCATATATCATTGGTTCTGCGTTTATGTATTGCTTGTGATAGTCACTTTCAAGCTATCTCCAAATTGTATACATTCAGTTTTTGTATTGGCCATATTTTGTTGTGGTCATGCCGGATTTTTGTTCGTGATATATGCAGGTCGGGGATCAATGCCTAATCCCTCACCCTCTTTGGGTGTTTTGTTTTTTAAAAAAGTTAATAAATAAGCAAATATTTTTTTTCTTACTAAAAAATAATGTATTATGGAGCATCAATAAAATGAGTGGACATATTAAAATCATTGTTTGTTAATTATATAAACTTGATATCTTTTTACACATGTTAATGATTCTAATTTCATTATTTTTTAGTTTTGGTATATTTAATTTGTATAAGTTATTATTAAATATGAACTAATATTTAAAAATGTAATTGATGGAGTAAGCACAAAAGCGATTCCCGTGAGAGCAGCCTAAATCATGAAAACAGGGTTGTGGGATACTAATGTCGTGATGCTAGGTGAAGCAATCTCAATGTTGCACCCTAGATGGCGAAAGTCCCATAGCCGAAAGCATCATTGGCTTACGCTCTAATCCGAGTAGCATGAGACACGTGTAATCCTCTGTGAATCAGCAAGGACCATGTTGCGAGGCTAAATATTCCTGTATGTCCGATAGTGAAGTAGTAAACTCCCAACAAACTAATAATCTGTAAAATTATCATGAGTTCTATAAATATTTTTAATTAAACATGTACACGTTATTCTAAAATTTTAGCAGGACATTTTTAATACACATAATAAATAATAGATATAGATATTAGATCATCAAAAAAAATTCCCCACAAGGCTTGTACGATCGGCCGTTGTGGTGAGATATCATACCTCGAGGACATGAACCCTAAAATAGTTATTTTATATTTTATATTCTTGTCAAATAGTCTAATTCAGGCTTTCATTACATATTCACATGAACCTCGTACCAGAGCAATATTCATAAAATAATTTAATAATTGTTATTTTGTCCTTTCAAAATACAAAGTAACTAGACAATATATCCATAAATTTAATCTGAAGGGTACAAAACACAAATCTTGTTAGGAGTGGCAGCATCCAAGCAGCAATATATCGAAGAACGAAATTCGTAAGAATTGGGAGCCGTGGGCGTAACATCCATCCAATCTTTCTCAACCTTCTCCACGTATGAATTGCACCCCTCTACAGCTTCAAACTGCACCTTCTTCATTGCATGCTTCACCAACTTCCTCACGAAACTCATCGACAGTATCACATCTAGATTTTCTTCAGATGTGATGTCCTTGAAGAGCCGCAGTCCCACGTTTGCTTTGCACGACTCAGCAAGACCAACCAGCGCGTGGTCGCTTTCGTGCTCTTGATTGACTTTGCTGACCTGCAAGGCATGCCATTGTATGGTTTGGGTCACTTCTCCATGATATCATGTGGTTGGAAGATGCTTAAATTGTATTTGATACAGGCCATCTTACTTGGATGTACTCCACACCCAGTTCGCCTAGTTCGTCGAGCAAAGAGTCGTGTGACGAGAGCAAGGTTATGATGCCTCCAGATCCAATTGGTCTCTGAAGTATCTCCCATGGCGACTTCATCAGTATCTTATGCTTTCTGTTTTCTTCAACTGAGCTACTGACAAGAGGAAGCATTTCTTCTTCCAAAAACCAGACCTGTTGTGAGACGTGCCATCATCAGAAATAAACTTAAGCCGCTTGTCATTAGATAAGTGCAAGCGATTACAAGAACAAATGAAGGATTACAACCGAACTTTTGGCAGAAAAATATTCTTGCCATTGACAAGACTGCCAACGTTCAATTAGGCAACTAGCGAACCAACTGTAATTAAGGTATTGTCACTCTGTCCATATCCCATCACTCAATTAATAAGGTAACAACTTCTATTTTCTCCAAGATTCTGTTGATCACCTTTCGAAAATCTTATGGAGAGCACTTAAGAAACCATAGAACCAGTTCAAGAAACACCTAAAAGATTTTCTACATAGAATATCATGCTTCCAACTATATCAGGGACTAAATGACAGGACCGGGATTCGAACTTGTTAACAGATAAACATTCGAGAGAATATTAAATGTGTAATAGTGTGCTGTGTATTACTCAACTGGAGAATACCAACAGAACTTTTTATGCTTTCCACCTTCACCGTGTTTTTGAGACCTTAGTGAACCAACTATAGTTAAGGTATCATCTGACAATCTCATCATTCACCTCACAAGGTAACTGCTTCTACTTTCTTTAGGAGTCTATCAACTCTAGAAAATCTTATGGGCAGCACTTCAGAAATAATAAAATCAGTACCAGAACTGTCCATTCATAAATCCAGAGATTCCGTAAATAAATAAAATAGGTTTAGCGCATGCATCCATTAGGAGACCCAAAAGTAAAAACTGAAAAAATGACACCCAAATACCAAACACTTCACCTAATTGTTTCACAAATACATACTTGTTATGGAGCAAAAGGCAGTTTTGTCAACTATAAGGCAGACAAGTAAAGCACACACATACTTGAAACTATTGAGCTTAATTTATCATCGGATTAGTTTATTGATAGATGGCCATCAGATTTGTACACAACAAGAAAAGCAAGAAAAGTTTGACCAACCTTTTGAGGGTCAAAAGAAAAGTAGTCATTGTTTGAAAACAACTCTTGCAGAGAATCAACTGAACCAGTAGAACCCACCAATAGCAAAGGCATAGTCAGGCGGTCTTCGATCTACAATTATAAAAGCAATGGCTTAGAAAATACAGCAGTCACTTGCATGAAAAGGAAATTAGTTTGGGGTGCTTTCAGCAGAAAACATTCATCATGGTACATGGTAACAGAGTATGCACCTTAAAAGCATACATGCATGTTGAAACATCAACTCAGACAATCTGGATTTTTTTACAATCGACTTATCTTGAGATTACATACATGCTACAGAACTATGATGTGAAAATACCGGATGACCAAAATAAAGAAAATGAAAACAATGGGTATTATCATGAGAAAGTATTCTAATGTTTTTAATAGAATCCTAATGTTCCAACATTACCTTAACAAATCTTGAGTGATCATCAAGAAATTCTTTTATAAGCAGGTATTCATTTTCATTTCCCTCTGAGTTAATAAGACTGGAATCTGAAGTATCTTTTATCTTTCCAATTTCCTCCAATATCAGAACTGTGGCAACTTTTCCATTAGAGGTCAAAACACAGCCTTCCCTTTGCAGTTTGCGATATGGGTCAGACAGTATCCCAGTTCCAGTTGAACTAGGATAGTCAGATACCTTTAGTATGTTTGATCTTGGCACCACACTCAAAATTTGTAGTATATCTGGCCTGTATCATTACAAAGGAATTGAAAGATATCAGTACTTAAGCAGAAGCTTGATTGACAAAAATAAGTCAAATAAGATTAACAAAATTGTGTGCTTCAAAAGTAATAATTTTAAGCATGACAAAGGTCAGTGGGAGAAAATGTTATGTGCATTCTCCTTTTCTAATCAATAACAATCAGAAAGACTTTTAAGCGCACGCTCAAGTAATTGAAGTATCCATAAAAAAAATTCCAGACGAGTTTCGCGATGAACACCAGAAAATTCATTTATAATTCCAACACAGCTCTTTATTTACCCAATATTCATATTTGTCAATCGGAGCCCATATTCTACTCCACATGCCAGTGGTGTCCAATGCCCAGCACATGAAGAGTTCATTTGAATATTGTGAAGATGTAGTACAGTTGAAAAGTGCATTCAGGTCAGCAAAATAGAGTCAAATAGTTAAAATTTTACATAAATCTAACAGAAACATTATTTCATAAGTGGAATTACTGAACATTTTGCTGGTTTACAAAAATTTGCTCATAAGAATAATGATGACCTTAGAGTTCCAGAGACTATTTATGTGGTGCAGGCCCACTGTGAATAACATAATGGATGGATTAAAAATTCTTGAACAAGGAAGAATGTGAATATCATGTAAGAGGGTAAAATCTATATTTTGTTATTAATGTAGAAATAAAAACTTCATCTCCTTTCATTGAAAAGTTTCAAAGTTCTCTGAAACATTAAATCACCAGCAGTTAAGATATCAAGGAGGACTCAAAAACAAAACTTCAAGCTGAGAAGAGTTGTACCTTGTAGACCGAATTACGATATTTTGTAGAGCCTGTTGGAGCAATTTTGAATTTACAGTAACTATTTGATTTGCAAGTAAGCTCGTTTGGTCTTTTTCTCCATATCTAAACCCATCAAAGACATGCTGCTGTTCCATTTCAATTAATTTCTTTTTGGCTGCTATCAGGCGTCTTTGGGATTTTTTTCTCTCTTTCCATTCCTGATGCAGGTCAAATTATCAGGAGACTCAAGACATAGAACTAGAAATAATCAAATCAAGTGAGCCTAAAGAGCCATTGTTATACGGCTATTAATTCTGTTTTGCACATGATTTGGCATACCAGAGGACGTCATCGTCCAACCACTTCTACCAGTAATAACAACAGGCACACATCCCATACAAAATAACAAAAGAGAAAGCCCAATGCAGTCACAAAGTTAGCTTACATCAATAAGATATCTGTACATAAATATTCAAGGGCCAAAGGAAAGAAAAATATTAGGAAGACTGGTAAAGTAAACAAGTATGCAGCAACAAGTAGAGAAGATAATGGTTTTCCATTATTCACTGATCAAACTGCACTTTGCGTATAATATGTAACCACCTAGTCAACGGATTACATTAAAAAATAATAGCAACACGTTTATCAACCATTAGGTGTATATCATGCAAAAACTGCAGAGTTTAGTAAATAAGACAGGGAAACAAAAGAGAGATCTCTCACAAGCTCGCGTCTTTCTTTCTTGCTCCTCATATCAGAGCGAATATTTAACTCCAAAAGCCCCTTTGGAGGTGTAATCAACATTTCTCTTTTTTCCAGATCGACGGTTGGAACAATTGCTTCAACAAATGGAACCCACACTAATGGACCAGGATCACTGTCCCCAATTTTGGAATTCTCAATCTGATCTGGCATCTTTTTAAACGAATCAAGCTTGACATGCAAAATATCACTTGCTCCAGTGTTGAAAACATTTACAACAGTTCCAACTGGTTCCCCTGATTCCTAAGACATGCAATTCAATGATAAAATGTGATGGGTAAAAAATAAGCAAAAGCAATAATGATTACAGCAACCCATGCAATAATAAACATGTCATAAAACACCTTTACAACTCTCTTCAAAGAAATTTTAGAACATAATAAGATATGGTAAAACCACAAACCTTGAGAAGAACTTTCATCCCAATAAGGTCATTAGTGTAGAACTCCCCTTCGTCCAGGGCAGGTCTATCATCATCTTTCACCAATATTGTTGACCCAACAAGTTTTTGTGCCTAAGCAAAAAACAGTCAAAAGTACAGCATCAACAACATTGTCTCTTTATGTACAGTCATACTCAAAAAAATAATTTCACTCTGAGCATACCTCTTCAAATGAATTGATGTTATTGAATTTCACAATCCAAGTTCGTCCAGGGTTACCACGGCCACCCACCAGTTCAACTTCTATAATAGACTCACTTCCTGACACTTGCTGCTTCAACCATCTAATTCCTGGCTAGAGAGAATATTAACCAAATTTAGCCATTTCACCTTTTTCTAATAATAAATATTTATTTCATCTCTCACTTTGTCCTAACTTTATTCTCATGTATTATTACATAAACTTGGAAATATGTACGGATATATAGTCTATGGTTTTTCAGTCCTACCTTGGAAAACCGCAGGTCAGGAAAATCTGTTCTGGGTTTAACCCGTACCTCTCCTTGGAACCCATGAACACCATAGATATAGCCAGTTTCAACAAAGGCTGAATCAGATGTAGTCTCGACTAGCTCAAGAGCAGCTGCACGCAGAACCATCAGATGCAATTAAACGACAACACTTTATTCTATAAAAATGCTGAAGATACAAAGCAACAAGAAAGAAAAGCCACTTAATTTTAGCATTATCTCTTTTTCTCTAGCTCTCTGAATGGAACCAAAGATTAAATCTTATGGATAAACTTGTCAGAGATAAACAATACAAAATAAAAATCCGAATCAACAAATTGTAAAGAGTATCAGGCCAATATTGGCATTCACACAATCACAATGTAAATTAAAGTTATAAACCTTGGACTATAAGCTTCTCTCTTTAGATAAAACAATGAAAATCGATATTCATGAACATTACTTCATGCCTTTCTCTTAGGCAACGTAAATTAACCAAAAAGCGCAACATAAATTACGAATATATATATATATATATCCCATGAATAATTCACCAAATATAGAAATTAGCCGTTCAACAACAAATTTGGGAGAGACAATAGTTACCAGAAGAGGGACTGATAAAGTGAGACGGTGATCGTATATTCAAATAAACAGGTGGTCGTTTGCCGGAAAAAGAAAAATTAGGGCTGGAATTGAGCTGCTTTCCTGGAATTAGCATCAGTGGATGAGCGTTAAAGGAATCTATAGAACGAGGAAAGGGATTTGAGGAACAGCAGATGATAGAAGAGGCCTGCATCTTGCATAAAAATCTTCGGCAGAATATATGGAGGATTAACTCAGCCACTGAGCACCGAAGAATTGAATGATAACAGGATAGTGTGCGAGGACAGAGTGTTTTATCTTTCTATATAAAACAAACTTTCGTTTATCAAAACTTACGCTTAAATTTCATAAAATTTTACTCTTTGCAAATAATTTCATTGTCTAAATTTTAGTTGAAATATAAAGTTCTTAATATTTCATAATTTAAAAGTAATAAATATAATAATTTTTTGTAATTTCACGAATGAAATTTGAGTAATAATTATTATTATTTTTTAAATAAATAGTTTTTTTAAAGATAGCAAAATTTATGTAGTTACTATGAATAGATAAATAAGTTTAAAAGTCATTGTTTTATTTAATTTACATTAATTTAAACACATATCCTACATATTTTGTTTTAAATACTACATATATATATAAGTTCCATAGTCAAGTATCAATGATTGGAGAGAAATGAGATTTTTTATTGGTTGCACATTAAGTTATTTTGGAGCTTCCCATTCTATATATATACTTCATTCAGTGTTTTAGGAGTTTCCCACTCCTCCACAGCTTGTGTCTTAGCTAGGTCCACTTTCCTTCTATGGATATTATGTGTCCTAGGAACATCACTTCATTCAGCCAAAATTCACATTTGTTGAATTTGCCATATAGTCTCTCCCTTCGTAGGGTTCTCAAGACCGTTCTCGATTTTCATCTTCACTCTTCGAGTAGACAAGAATGTCATCTATGAAGACTAGGATAAAATTATCATGATATGGATGAAACACGCGATTCATAAGATCCATGAATATTGTTGGCATGTTTGTCAATCCAAAAGGCATCACTACGAACTCATAGTGGTAATATCTTGTTTGGAAAGCGATCTTCGGAATATGCTCTTGGCAGATTTTCAGCTGATGGTATCCAGATCTAAGGTCAATCTTCGAAAAGACCTTTGCTCCTTTAAGCTGGTCAAAAAGATTGTCGATTCTTGGGAGTGGATACTTATTCTTCAGAGTGAGTTTGTTTAACTCTCGATAATCAATGCACATACACATAGATCCATCCTTCTTCTTCACAAACAGGACATGTGCTCCCAAGGCGATACACTGGGATGAATGAATCCCAGGTCTAATAACTCTTGTAACTGCACTTTTAGCTCTTGCAGTTCCTAATGGGCCATCCTATATGGAGCTTTTGAGATAGGAGTTGCACCTGGTTCAAGATCAATAACGAACTCCAATTGCCAATTTGGCGGCAATCCAGGTAACTCATCGGGAAAAACATCTTTGAATTCCCTTACGATTTCTACGTCGCTGACAGTAATGTCCTTCCTATCATCCTCATCCAGGTACACAAGGAAATCTCGACTATCTTTTATGCTGGCCAAATGATAAGCTTGCATAGCTGAAATTATGGGAATCCTTGTCCCTTTCCGGACTCTGTGCAAGTATACAGGTTCTCTTCCAGATTGTCCAAAAGACACAATTCGATCTTTGCATCGAATGATAACTTGGTTCTCTTCTAACCAGTCCATTCCTAGTTTTACGTCCACGTCTCTCATTTGCAGGAAATTCAAGTTGTTGGTGATGGGTTTTGTATACTGAAAGCATTTATTACAATGTGTATACAACAGTTTATTTCTCCTATTTGTTAACAATCGTACATGTATGAACAATGGTATCCTCTTGTCTCACCGATAGGGACGATCATACGGCGTGTTGTAGATCGCAGAAGACAGTTTGATCACTTGACCTAGTGAGACATAAACCTTGATCACAGCCGAGACAGCGTATGAGGATACGTCTGTCCGGATGGCTGCGGCATTGTCGGAATAAGTAGTCAGTCTTGGTTACTTGACATGCTGGTACGCAGAGGTGGCGTATTGATGGACCGCAGTGAGATATATTCATTTGTCTGACATCAGCGAATAAAAGATCTCGTTATATTGATTGAGTCCAAACCCCAACGAAGGTTCAAGGGTTTGCACGGGTTGACTGTTGCTTTGACTTGCCATGGTGGAGAGCCTGAGTAACGTGCTCGTATATCCGCATCTTGGGTAACAACAGTTCTTGTAGTACCGCCTGAGACTGAACTTAGGTAACCATATCCGAGTAATAGGATGGGGACATTCCATGAGGAGCTCAATAACATTCACCGTGCCAAAGTCCTGCAGGCTGATTAAGTTCAGGCACGAGTGATAAGGTTAGAGTGGTACTACTCAGGAATTATAAGATATTAATTAATTGTAGTTAGAGCTTGTCAGAGGCTCCGATTAATTAATGGATGTCCGGTAACCTTAAATATGGGGATTCTCAATTAATGCAGCCCGTTCTCATAACGTGGTAATATAGGGGTAGGTCAGTATTAATTCTGTGGTGAAAAAGAATTAATATTAATTAATTAATTGTGTCCTGGGTTGTGGACATGGGAATTAATTAATTTATAGGCCCACTTTATTATTTGCATTAGGTCTCAGGTCTGGCCCAACAAGTGTGCTGAATTGAGCCCAAAATGGCCCATTAGGGTTTCCAACCCTAGTCTATAAATAGACAGCTCTCTCTCTGAAACCCTAAGTCACTTCATAACACAGTTGAAAAATCCTAAACCTAAGAGAGAGAGGGGGCGCCGTTTTTGAGAAGGGAAAGGAGGAGAATTTTCGAATTCTGGTCCTGCTCAAGCCACAGATCTACGGAGTCCTCACCAGTAGTAGATCTGAACATCACTGAGACACAGATCTGAAGACCTGATCTGGAGAACAGAACTTCTTCTTTCTCTATTTCTTTATTTCGAATTTGTTTTGAAATTAGATTGCTAATTTTTGTTTCCGCAGACAATTCGAATTGCATGGTTGAATTGAAGTTTGGTATTCAAACGCAAAAGATCTGTACAGACACTACGGAGTTTCGGTAAATCTCTCGATCCACAATTCTTCGTATTAAATTCATAGGAGCATGCTAGGGTTTTGAGAAATTAATTATGGGCAATATCCATAGATCGATCCAGTTCAGTTTGGTTTTGGTGATTCGGTTCACGTAAAAACCCTACAATTGGTATCAGTGCCAGGTTATCTGATTTATGGCTCTGTTGTTCATAATTAAATTCGATATTATGCATGTATGAATTTATTATTGTGGATGTTGGTTTTTGTTCCTCGTGGCAACCCGTTGATTCAGCCCGCGGTGGTTTATCCGTGTAGGGCTGAATTATTTTGTAAAATCATGAGAAAATCCATGATTAGAATAGATTTGAAAATTGTAATAGAATAGTTTCTGTAATTTTTCAAATTCTGTAATTGGACGGGTCGAGGACGAAGAACGAAGACGGAGCCAACGCAGGGCCGACGGAGACGACGGCGGGCGCGGGCGGAGCACATGGCCGGGGTGCGACCAGCGCGCGCGGCCTGCGCGCAGTACGGCGGCACGGAGGGCGCGGGCGCGCGGTAGGCGCGCGGGCGCAGGGCTGTGCCGCGCGGCTCGGCAGCCAGCGCGGGGCGCGCACGGCGGTGCCTGGCCGGCGGCGGCTCCAGTCATCGTCGGCTGCTGCTGTCCCGTTGCGATGGCTTGTGTTTTTGGTGGTTTGTGCAATCCTGTGTAAACCCTAGGTTTGCATTAGGGTTAGGGCAAATCATCAGATCACAAAGGCCTAAAAATCCAAAAGATTTGATATATCAAGATTTGGAGGCCCTTGAAGATTTGAGAAGATTTGAATTTATCCATTAAATTCAAAATTCAAATTGTAATAGATAGATTTTATTTTCTATTTAATTTTGGGGCCACGAGGAATTTTTGTTTGCCTTAATTGTCCTCGTATGATATGTGATTTATTTATGTGCGCTATTAAGCATGTGTAAATAATAGGAAAAACATGTTTTACTGCTTTTATTATTTACAGCTTTCCAAGCATGCTTATGTGATTAATTTCTTTTGCTGGATTATATTTTGGGAATTTTTGGGCTTGTTTAATTACATGCAAAAATTTGGAAAATATAATGACAAAAGGAAATTATGTGTGCGCATAAAGAAACCTTTTAAAAGAAAAATACTAAGCAGATTTTTTAATTAAAATCTATAGACCTCCACAAAGCGGTCCTAGGCTGTAAGTGTATCTCTCGTTCTAGTAAACGTCTACGAGTGTAGCTTGCTAGTTTCCGGAGGTACATGGGTACGGTTGTTGGGATTTCTAGACAAACAATTTAAATCATGTGAATAGTGGGAGGGCTTTGCGTAAACGTCTACGAGTGTAGCTTGTGTAGACCTCTTTCACAAGTATTCTAGGATTGATTTAAATTAAAGATAACAAAAGCTTTAAGGGTTGTGCGGTATGGTTACGTGCCATGCTAAACTGTCTCTTTTGGCCGGAGTTAAATTTGTGGTTAATTGCTTAGAAGCATCTTAGAATATAATGCAAGAATTGCATCCCTGTTCTTGAGAGATGGCTTGGTCTAAGGTTTTCACTAATTATTAATTTCTAGTGTCAAAAGCATCCTAACATGGTAGTGAAATTAAATGGATTGGGGCTTAAAACCCGCAGTTCTGGTTGAGGGTGACATCGTAAACATCTACGAGTGTAGCTTGCGGTGGGTACTCTTGGGCAATTAGTGGAAAACATTTGTATTTCTTTTATTAAAAGGTTTTCAATGCATTTGTTTTCGAAGTTCAACATGTATGTTCTTATTTAAGATTCTTTATTGTTTCAAATATGTCTATGTCTAATGCGATCAAAATTCTCGCACAAAACACTCTAACTGGTCCGAACTTCCTGGAATGGAAGCGCAATCTCGAATACATACTAATTGCAGAAGAACATATGTTCGTTCTGCAAGTACTTCGTCCCGAAGTGCCAACTGCTGAATCCAGTCAAATGGATATAGACTTTTATAACAAGTGGGAGAAATCAAACAATGTAGTCAAGTGCTACATGATGACCACTATGTCGAAAGTCTTGCAGCAGCAACATCAGCACCTTAGGGATGCCTATGACATTATGTTAAGTCTGACGGCGACCTATGGGGAAACTGATAGAGCTGTCAGATTCAATCTCATGAAAGAAATCGTGAGTAAGAAAATGACTGATGGCACCTCAGTGAGAGAGAACGTAGTTACCATGACTCACCTCATGGATGAACTGACAGTGCATGGTGGAGGTATCGACGCTGAGGCTAAGGTCGATATCATACTGAACTCTCTACCCAAGTCCTTTGAGAGTTTTAGACTGAATGTTGTCCTGAACAAGAAAGAGTATACTCTTAACGAGTTACTCAATGACTTGATGGCAGCTGAATCGGTCATGAACCTTCAGAAGGTTGTCTTGGCCACTTCTGGTAATCTCTCTGCTGTACCGAAAAGTATGAATCGGAAGAAAGGGATTAAGAAGTGGGCCAAGAAGACACCTATGAAGGATGGTGGGGCTGGGAAATAGCCTAAGGTGGCGACTGAAAGGGACAGGTGCTTCAGGTGTGGTAAGAAAGGACATTGGAGGAAAGATTGTCAAGCCAACAAAGCTAGACAAGGTATGCCATTTTGCATGTATAACTACAAGCATGATTAGAGTTAGTTGTTGCTCTTCTAGAGCTGTAAGCACTGACTTGTTGTATCAAGAAGATACCAAACTGGATGAAGGCAACGTTTTATGATGGAGCTTCATGGAGTTTTCTTTTCTTTATGTTTTGATGAATAAAGTACATTTAAGAGTTTATTTGTGGGCCGTGGTTTATCGGCAGGACAAATTTTATCAACTTTCTATGGATGTTTGTTATTTATGATTTCAATCATTGACGATAACAATGTCATTCATAATGTAATGTTGATTCATACTCTATATATTACTTCGATCAAATATGTCCTTTATATTGCATGTAATTCATCCGTAATTGAGAATCCTAGGAAGAGAAAACTTACTTCTTCTGATGAGGATCTTACATATCTCTGGCACTTGAGACTGGGTCACATCAGCTTGAAGCGGATTCAGAGACTTGCAGATGACGGTACATTGGACTTAGTCCGGGCTGTACCTTATCAAGTCTGCGAATCCTGCATCGAGGGCAAGATGTCAACTAGGCCTTTCAAGGTTAGTCAGTCTCGAGCAGAGGAAGTGTTGGAATTGATCCATTCTGACCTATGTGGACCGATGTCCACTCAGGCTCATGGAGGGTACGAGTACTTCGTCACTTTCATTGACGATTACTCAAGGTACGGATACGTTTACCTGCTTCGCTACAAGTTTGAATGCTTTGAGAAATACAAAGAGTTCAAGGCTGAGGTAGAAAAGAAGGTCGGGAAAACTATCAAGTCGCTGCGATCTGACCGCGGTGGCGAATACCTCGGTAAGGAGTTCCTGCAATATTTGTCAGAAAATGGGATTACATCCCAGTGGACTGCACCGGGTACTCCCCAGCAAAACGGTGTAGCTGAAAGAAGAAATAGGACTCTTCTAGAGATGGTAAGGTCAATGATGAGTTATGCAAACTTACCAATTTCGTTTTAGGGCTACGCATTGGAGACATCAGCATACGTACTTAATGTGGTGCCTTCTAAATCAGTTCCTAAGACGCCTTCTGAGCTCTTCCTTGGTCGCAAACCTAGTTTGTGCAAGTTTAGAGTATGGGGCTGTCCGGCACGCGTACTGTCAAAGGAACCTGATAAGTTAGAAAGCAGGTCAAAAGTAATGCTGTTCATAGGGTATCCCAGGCAAACGAAAGGTGGTTACTTTTACTGTCCTGAGAGTCAAAGAGTCGTTGTTAGCACCAACGCTAGATTCTTGGAGGACAAGTATGTGAGTAATCACAGGTCAAGGAGTGATATCGTTCTTCAAGAAATTGAGAACGAGAGTGCAATTCCAAGGGATGGGGAACGTGTAGATGTGGGTGCACCTGTGAGAGGTACAGTGATGGGTTTTGTATACTGAAAGCATTTATTACAATGTGTATACAACGGTTTATTTCTCCTATCTGTTAACAATCGTACATGTATGAACAATGGTATCCTCTTGTCTCACCGATAGGGACGATCATACGGCGTGTTGTAGATCGCAGAAGACAGTATGATCACTTGACCTAGTGAGACATAAACCTGATCACAGCCGAGACAGCGTATGAGGATACGTCTGTCCGGATGGCTGCGGCATTGTCGGAATAAGTAGTCTGTCTTGGTTACTTGACATGCTGGTACGCAGAGGTGGCGTATTGATGGACCGCAGTGAGATATATTCGTCTGTCTGACATCAGCGAATAAAAGATCTCGTTATATTGATTGAGTCCAAACCCTAACGTAGGTTCAGGGGTTTGCACGGGTTGACTGTTGCTTTGACTTGCCATGGTGGAGAGCCAACACAGCGCGCTCGTATATCCGCATCTTGGGTAACAGCAGTTCGTGTAATACCGCCTGAGACTGAACTTAGGTAACCATATCCGAGTAATAGGATGGGGACATTCCCGAGGAGCTCAATAACATTCATCGTGCCAAAGTCCTGCAGGCTGATTAAGTTCAGGCACGAGTGATAAGGTTTGAGTGGTACTACTCAGGAATAATAAGATATTAATTAATTGTAGTTAGAGCTTGTCAGAGGCTCCGATTAATTAATGGATGTCCGGTAACCTTAAATATGGGGATTCTCAATTAATGCAACCCGTTCTCATAACGTGGTAATAAAGGGGTAGGTCAGTATTAATTCTGTGGTGAAAAAGAATTAATATTAATTAATTAATTGTGTCCTGGGTTGTGGACATGAGAATTAATTAATTTATAGGCCCACTTTATTATTTGCATTAGGTCCCAGGTCTGGCCCAACAAGTGTGCTGAATTGAGCCCAAAATGGCCCGTTAGGGTTTCCAATCCTAGGTCTATAAATAGACAGCTCTCTCTCATAAGTTGTAACTGAGTTGAAAAACCCTAACCCTAGAGAGAGAGAGGTGGGCGCCGTTTCTAAAGAGAAAGGAGGAGAATTTCGATTCTGGTCCTGCTCCAGCCAAAGATCTACGGAGTCCTCACCAGTAGTAGATCTGACCAGCACCGGGATACAGATCTGAAGATCTAATCTGGAGAACAGATTTCTTCTTCCCTTTTCTTTATTTTCGATTTGCTCTAGAAATTAGTTTTCTAATTTCTGTTTCCGCAGAGAAATCGGATTGCGTGGTTGAATTGGTTCTTGGAATTCAAACGTAAAAGATCGGTACAGGCACTACGGAATTACGGTAATCTCTCAATCCACAATCTTGTATTAAATTCATAGGAGCATGCTAGGGTTTTGAGAAATTTAATTGTGAGCAATATCCATAGATCGATCCGGTTCAGTTTGGTTTTTGTGATTCGGTTCACGTTAAAACCCTACATACAGCACCACAGACACGTTCTTCAATGCAAGGTGCAGGACCACAAGTCACTGCACCTACTACTGACATGGCACCGATGCCTCATTGGCATGGTAGCAAGATATCAGTCTAACCCTGGACAAGCGCACTGGACTGCTGTAAAGCATATCCTCAAGTATTTGAAGAGAACTAGGAATTTCTGCCTAGTTTATCAAAGTGAGGATTTGTGCCCTGCGGGTTATACAGACTCGGATTTCCAAGGGGACCAAGATGAGAAGAAATCGACCTCAGGTTATGTGTTTACCCTGGGAGGTGGAGCTGTATCTTGGAGGAGCTCAAAGCAGAAATGCATTGCTGACTCCACCATGGAGGCGGAATATGTCGCCGCCTCCGACGCCTCGAAAGAGGGGGTGTGGCTCCGGAACTACCTTTTAGAGTTGGGCGTGATCCCGAGTTTGCCGAGGAGCATCACAATTTATTGTGATAACTCTGGTGCGGTGGCAAACTCAAAGGAGTCACGGTCTCACAGGACAAGCAAACACATAAAGAGAAAGTACCATATCATACGAGAAATCGTTTACAAAGAGCTTGCCGCAGAAAGTTTACGAAAGACATATTCGTGAGCTGGGTCTGAGGTGGATGCCGACTGCTGATAGTGGTTAAAGACAGCAGACTGAAGGGATTCGTGAACTGAATCACGAAGTTCGTTTGCCAAGGATCGTTAATTGGAATATCAAAAATAAATTGCTATGCCTATGAACAATCCTAGCATGCTCCTATATTATTATGCATAAGAAGGTTTATTCGGAATACCTGGATCGATGATCTCTGAAGAACGCGTAAGCGGAGATGCCCTTTGATCTTTCCCACGCACAAGGATTTAATTTCCTAACAGATTGAGGAAATAAATCTATGAAAGTAATAAAGTTATTTTCGAAAATAAAGAGGAGAGGGAGAAGAAGAAAAATCCTCCTGATTTGATCTTCTGATCTGTATCCCAACTCGATCTGAAAATCCGGTGAAGATTCTCTATCAGATCCCTTGCCCGGTTGAGAAGCAGAATTTCCTCCTCGTTCTCAGATCTTAGTCGATCACCACAGCTCCCAAATTCTGGTTTGCTGTGTGCAACTTATGATCTTGTGGTGTGTTGAGATCTGAGGAACTGAGGCCTATTTATAGGAAATTACTGGAGTCCTATTGGGCTTGAGTTTCATGGGCCAGACCAGGGACCAAAATGCAAATAGCAAATAAGGCCTATCAATTAATTAATTCCCATATTCAACCCAGAATATAATTAATTAATTAATATTGATTCATTCCACCAGAGAATCAATACTGTCTTACCTATTTGCTACCACGTTTTGAGGTACGGGTTGCATGGGCTCGGTATATCCCCACATTTAAGGTTACAGACATTCGTTAATTAATTTAAGCTCTGACAAGCTATTTAATTAATTAACATCTTATATTCCTGAATCAATCCACTCAAATCTTTTCACTTATGCTTGAACTTAATCAGCCTGCAGGACTTAGCATAACGAACCTTTTGAGCTGTTCAGGGAATGTCACCATCCTATACTGGATGTGGTTACCTAGTTCAGATACCAGACAGTCATACACAAACTGCTATTACCTAAGATACAGATATACAAGCTCAACTAGAGCCTTTCACTGCAACTCAAAGTAATACACAACCTGCATATACTTTTGTACCTTCATTTAGGCTTAGGATCTCGTCAAGCCATAGAGATCTAGATTCTTTTAATGTCAGATAAAAGATAAAAGAATCGATCTTGACTTAGGTCCTTATCAATGTGTGCCCCACACCAGCATACCAAGCCATCCAAGATAAGATGCTTATTATTGCGTATGCTGCAGCCTACACCGACAGTTTATCCTGGAACTGTCTCAGCTGTGATAACTATTTATATCTCGCTAGGTCAAACGATCCATACGATCTTCCGTGATCTTCTACACACCGTATGATCTCCCTATCGAAGAGATAAGAGGATAATTCCATTTGCGGCACATGTTTGTTAATTCAGACAGGAGATGAACATACAACATTTATGATTCCCAGTATATTAACCAATCGACCTTGTACATAATATACCAATCATAATGCTTTCAGTATATAAATCCATCAATCTCCCACTTATACTCAAATCATTATACAGGTGCTTTCCAGAGTATAACGCGTCTAAACTAATCTAGCTATTACATCAAACATTCTACGTGGATAGCTTTGCCCTCAGCCCAAGGTTACGTACATGCATCTCGTAGACCTTCTGAGGCAGAGCCTTTGTGAATGGATCCGCTAGATTATTTCTTGTATCAATCTTCTCTACTAGCACATCACCCCTTGCTACGATTTCTCGTATAATATGGTACTTCCTTTCAATGTGTTTTGTTGCTCTGTGAGTTCGTGGTTCCTTTGAATTAGCCACAGTTCCCGAATTATCACAGTATATCATGATTGACTTGGGCAGCATAGGAATCACGTCCAACTCCAGAAGGAAGTTTCGAAACCATACCACTTCTTTCGAAGCTTCAGAAGCTGCCACATATTCTGCTTCCATGGTGGAGTCCGCAATGCACTTCTGCTTTGCACTCCTCCATGATATGGCCCCACCTCCCAATGTAAACACATAGCCAGAGATGGACTTCTTTTCGTCTCGGTCTGCCTGGAAATTCGAATCAGTATAACCCACAGGGCACAACTCCTCACACTGATAGACGAGACAGTAGTCTCTGGTCCTTTTCAGGTATTTGAGTATGTGCTTTACCGCGGTCCAATGCGCCTGTCCAGGGTTAGACTGGTATCTCGCTACCATGCCTACAGCAAAGCAGATATCTGGCCTCGTACATAGCATTGCATACATGAGGCTCCCCACGGCCGATGCATACGGCACGTTCCTTATTTCATCTTTCTCCCTTTGTGTCACCGGACACTGATCCTTGGAAAGATATATGCCATGTCTGAAGGGCAACAGACCTTTCTTGGCAGTTTGCATGCTGAAACGGGCAATCACATTATCCACATATGATCCTTGAGACAAGGTCAGCATCCTTTTATTGCGCTCCCGCAATACTTTTACCCCTAGGATGTATCCTGCCTCCCCAAGGTCCTTCATATGAAACTGCTCGGATAACCACCCCTTTATGCCCGACAATACTTCCACATTGTCGCCAAATAGGAGAATATCATCTACATAAAGTGCAAGGAACACCACGCTTCCGCTGACACATAGACGGTATACGCAACTCTCGTTTGAGCATTGTGAAAATCCATAGGATTTAATCACTTCATCAAAATGCAGATTCCATGATCGTGAAGCTTGTTTAAGTCCATACAGCGACTTCCTTGGCTTCCAGACCAAATGTTCTTCGCCTTTCTGCACATAACCTTCTGGTTGTTGCATATAGATGTCCCTACCTTCTTCAAGGTACCCGTTTAGAAATGCGGTTTTAACATCCATCTGCCAGATTTCTAGGTCCTTATGTGCTGCTATGGCTAGGAGTATACGAATGGACTTAAGCATGGCTACCGGTGAGAAGGTCTCGTCATAGTCTACACCTTCTTTCTAACTATAACCCTTCGCCACCAGCCTTGCTTTGAAAGCTGTAATTTCACCATTCGCTCCTTTCTTTCTTTTTGTATACCCATTTGCACCCTATGGCTCGACAGCCATCTGGCAAATCAATTTTCTGGTATACATCCATAGTAGTAATGGATTCTATTTCAGAATCCATGGCGATCAGCCATTTGTCTGCATCCTTATCAGATACCGCCTCGTCATATGTCCAGGGATCGGTATCATCCAGTCTATTTTCCGGGATCAAGTCAGAAGACTCTCCCACGAACATGTACCTTTCGGGTTGGTGGACAACCCTCCCACTGCGACGAGGCATCTGAACCGTGTCAGTAGTTGGCACAGTACGCATTGGTCCCATACCTTGCATTAGTGGCAGTGTTGGTATAGCCTCACCTGTTGTAGGTGGATTTACCATTACACTGGGCTTTCCTGATGGAATTGCTTCTTTGTCCTCAAGCTCGTGGAGGACAATTTCACTCTTGGATCTGTGGTTTCTTACATATTCGTCCTCCAAGAACCTCGCGTTGGTACTGACAACGACTTTTTGATTCTCAGGACAATAGAAGTAACCACCTTTCGTTTGCCTGGGATACCCTACAAACAGCATCAGCTTACACCTACTTTCTAACTTATCAGGTTCCTTTGTCAGCACAAATGCCGGACAACCCCAAACCCTCACTCTGTTCAAACTTGGCTTTCGCCCATACCAGAGTTCCAGAGGTGTTTTAGGAACTGATTTAGAAGGTATCAGGTTAAGCAAATACTCCAAGGCATATCCCCAAAACGAAATCGGCAAGCTTGCATAACTCATCATCGACCTGACCATTTCCAAGAGAGTTCTATTTCTTCTTTCCGCTACACCATTTTGATGAGGGGTTCCTGGTGCAGTCCACTGGGACGTAATCCCGTTATCTGACAAGTACTGCAAGAACTCGTTACTGAGGTATTCTCCACCACGATCTGATCGTAGTGTCTTGATAGTCTTACCTAGCTTCTTTTCTACCTCAGTCCTAAACTCTTTGAATTTCTCAAAGCATTCAGACTTATGGCGAAGCAAATAGACATATCCGAATCTTGAGTAATCGTCAATAAATGTGGCGAAATACTCATAACCTCCACGAGCTTGCGTAGACATTGGTCCACATAAGTCAGAGTGGATCAATTCCAACACATTCTCTGCTCGAGACTGACTTTCCTTGAAAGGTCTGGTCGTCATCTTTCCTTCTATACAGGACTCACAGATTTGATGCGGTACCACTTGGAAAGAATCCAAGAGCCCATCGCATGCTAATCTTTTGATCCTCTTTAGATTGATGTGACCTAGTCTCAAGTGCCAGAGATATGTTTGATCCTTATCGGAAGAAAACTTTCTCTTTAAATGATTATTATTATTGGATGAGTTTGCAACATTCACAGAAGATTTATGCATACAATCAACGATATAGAGAGAGTCAATCAGTTTGCCATGACAGATAACACCGTTATTACCAATGATAGAAACTCCACTATCAAAATTAACTGAATATCCATCACAAAATAACTTGGAAACTGAAATTAAGTTCCGCCGAAAAACCGGCACATATAAAACATCTCTCAAAATCAGAACATTGTTTTCAAAGCATAAAGTAAAATCTCCAATGGCTACTGCTGAGACTCGCTCTCCGCTGCCCATTGAGATGGTAATCTCGTCATGCCTCAGCTGCCTTGTCGGCCTGAACCCCTGCAAAGTATAACAAACATGATCAGTAGCTCCAGTATCCACTACCCAAGAATAGGTAGAAACCGATGCTAAACATGTTTCCGTTATAAATGCACATGACGTACCTTGTCTACCCGTGCTAGGCACTAGACAATCTACTTCACTTCGCTTGCGTTTGCATGGCCTGATGACACCTTCTGCTAAATCAGCTTCATCTAACCTTTTAAGCATTTCCTTTGCTTCAGCAACTGTCTTGTCAAAAGATGACAAAGTTGGAGCAAATTCTAATGCCCTAAGATTAGAATCCTCTCGCATCAGGAGTAAGAGTAACTCAGGAAGAGTGAACTCGCGCCTGGTACCGAGGGACTTGATGAAATCATCATAAGAATCAGAGAGAGAGTCCAGGACAATCAATATTTCTGCCCGCTTACTGACTTGTCCACCTCTCATTCTGTACTTTCTCATAATTCTCATCATACTGATAAAGTGCAGAAGCAACGAACTCCCATCAGTCATTCTCTTGCAGATCAGGTCCTCTACAATATTGTAACTTACAGTTCGTCTCACCTTCCTATAAACCTTCACAAGGTCCCTCCATATCTCAACAGTAGATCCGAACTTCTTGTACTTGAGCTTTAATTCTCTAGACAAACTCTTCATGATGAGTTTGCGGGCAAACCCATCAGAAGCTACCCATCTGTCATAGAATTCTCGCTCATAACCAGTACAGTTCCAATACTTAGGAGTCAGAGGGTCCATGTAAAGAATATGGGCATGTTTTGCAGTGCAGAGTATTTCCATGAAGCATAACTTCCACTCAGGAAAATTCGGACCAGTTAAAGGGTGTGTAATTAAGAGGTTGACAACGTGAGCAATAAACATGTCTAAAAACAATAAATTAAAACCAGAAATTAAAACATAGTCGCAAACTATTGAAACAATTAAATATTGAAACCTTATGATAAAGCAATATTAATGTTTCCTCCAATTTGCCTAAGTATTACTATTGCAAGCCACACATGTGGACGTTTACAACAAAACACTTAACCAGACTGCATCTTTCAATTCCAGTCCTTTAATTCCAATCCATGCCCGGGTTCCTTAGACAAATGGAATTAATAATTGGAGACTAACTTAAGACCATATTATCCTACTGAGCAATATTAATGTTTCCTCCAATTTGCCTAAGTATTACTAGTGCAAGCCACACATGTGGACGTTTACAACAAAACACTTAACCAGACTGCATCTTTCAATTCCAGTCCATTAATTCCAATCCATGCCCGGGTTCCTTAGACAAATGGAATTAATAATTGGAGACTAACTTAAGACCATATTATCCTACTGAGTAGGGACATCACAAATGAGTTATACTCTGGATAACATCTAAGCTAGCTTACCACCAAAGCCAACCCTCCCATATAAGGATCTATTAGAACACACTCGATCACTATAATAAGGTTGTCTCATTTAATTCAATCCCTAGAGAACTTATGAAAATTCTATACGCAAGCTACACATGTAGACATTTACGCATGAACTCCCACTTCTCACATGAAATAAATGTTTGTTTTAAGAAATCCTATCTATTAGAACTTATGAATAATAAATTAAGTAAGCTACACATGTAGACGTTTACCTAATAAATTACCCACTTCCAATAAAGGATCGCTTTGTGGAGGTCTTACTAAATTATGAGCTTAGTAATTTTTAGTTCATAAGGTTCAATTGCACAGATTATTTTATGTAGCCATAATTATAACATTGCCAAAATTCTATCATGCATGGCATGAACCCCGAATTTATAGTTATAATTAATTACATAAAATAAATCTCATAGCATGCTTTAAAACTGTAAATAAAAGAAGTAAACGTGCTCTATTATCTACAACATGCTTGTATGCTGCACAATTAAATTAAACACGTATATCATGCGAAGACAAATAATAAAGCAAATAAAAAATGTCCCCATGGCCCCATGATACGAAATAAAATTTAATTCTAACTATTACAAGTTGGAATTAAAATACAGATCTTCGACTGGGCTCCCACTGCTTGGACTGAGATCTAAATTTATTTTCCGAATTTGGGCCTCCAAGATTTGATTTATCGAAAAATCGGACAACTGGGCTAGTTAACTGAATCGCGGGCCTAGGCACACATTGCAATAGCCCACGAGAACTTGGCCCGACGAGCCACCACCGGCGAACCGCCGCTGCCGGCGACTCGTCGCCGCCGTGAGGGCTCTCGGAATCGCGCAACACCCATGCACGTACGTGCATGGTTGTAGCCCGCGATTCGCCTCCTCCGGCCGTTGCCCGTTTCGCATGCCGCCGCCCCGTCTTGCCCCGACCGTTGCCCGAACCGCCGTTCACCTTCTTCTCCACCGTTGGCTCACCTAGGCTCGCCAGAAAACGCGCACGAAGTGCGGAGGGGACGCGCGCTCCGGCATGCACCCGCAAACCCTAGGGTTTGCATCGGATGCACCCGCGCCGCCACCACCGTCCGCCTCGCCGGTCTCCGCTCTCCGAGCCGTCGCCACACCACCTTGCTCCGCCTTCCGACGCCGACCGTGGGAGGGAAGATGGCCGCCGGCGTGCACAGGGTCGCGCAGGCCTGCCGCGCGCGTGCGTGCGCGAACCTTAGGGTTCTGCCGCGTTGCGCGCACGCCCGCGCCCCTGGCCGCACGCCGCCGCGCTGTCGCCTTCCGAGCCGTCGCCACACGCATCGCCGGTCCCGGCCTGGAGTGCCGCACCGTGCCTGGCCGGCTATGGGCCGCGCGGCTGCTGCCCCGTCGCGCGCGCGCCGCGCTCTGAATCCTAGGGTTTCCGCGCGGCTGCGCTGCTGTTGTGGCCTCCATGCGCCTACGCCGCCGTGCCCCTCGCCGCGCACGACCGCCGTGCACAGCCTGCTACCGTGCCGGCGCCGTCGTGTGCCGTCGTGTGGTCCTTCGTTCTTCGTCTTCTTCGCGTTCTTCGTTTTCCGTTTTACAGACTTAATTTTTAAATAAAAGATTACATTGAATAATCTAATTACAATCTAAAAAATCTAAATCTAACCACGGATTTATCTCGTGGGTGAAAAACGAATCCATATAAAAGGGTGGATTAACCCGAGAACCACGAGGACGAAAAACATACAATCAATCCAAAAACCATCCATTACATGCATTCAATAATAATAATCATGCATGATCATATGCAATATTATTTTTCCGATAGAGCCAATTAATTAACCTGGCTCTGATACCAATTGAAGGGATTCGTGAACTGAATCACGAAGTCCGTTTGC
>JAPKLW010001739.1:134348-156908 GCA_026898455.1 Plectranthus barbatus
AAATAAGTGTGCTGAATTGAGCCCAGTAGCCCATTAGGGATAAAACCCTGGGTCTATAAATAGACCACTCTCTCTGGAAACCCTAGCCACCTTTTGTGATTATTCAAATCAGTCAAAAACCTAGGGCAGAGTGAGAGTGGGCGCCGACTTCATTGTCAGAGGAGGAGAATTTCGATTCTGGTCCTGCTCAAGCCACAGATCTACGAAGTCCTCACCAGTAGTAGATCTGAACAGCGCCGGGATACAGATCTGAAGATCTAATCTGGAGAACAGATTTTCTTTCTTCCCTCTGTTGTTTTCGAATTTTTGTTTTGAAATTAGATTGCTAATTTCTGTTTCCGCAGACAAATTCGAATCGCGTGGTTGAATCGAAGTTTGGAATTCAAACGCGAAAGATCGGTTCAGAGACTACGGAATAACGGTAAACCCTAAATCCACAATCTTGTATTAAATTCATAGGAGCATGCTAGGGTTTTGTGAATTTGTATTATGAGCAATATCCACAGATCCGATCCGGTTCAGTTTGGTTTTGGTGATTCGGTTCACGTTAAAACCCTACAGGCTATACATTCATCCTCAAGGTCTTCTTCAGGGTTAGACTCGTATTCACCTTCAGACACCAGTATTAGGGCTCAGGAAGAACCAGCTTCGCAGTCGTTCGCTCTTGGGCTCGGAGAAGGGCTCCTGAAAGATGCTCTCTAAGCACGGATAAGAGCTATGAATCCTTCCAGATCGAATTCATCGGCAGGAGAGTTATTGAGGAAGTTCAGATAATTAGCTTGTGCCCACGATTGCTAGTGAGGGGGCAGTAGTTCCACCAAGCGACGGAGTCCTTCGGTGTGGGTCACACCATGAGGGTGTGCATCGGCCCAAAACTTATAGAAATCGGTGAGGAACCGGTTCAATGAGTCACCGCGGAATATCTTATAAGTCCTGAAGTAGATAACCCTTCTCTCTCCAGAGGCGTTGCGGGGTAGGGGTTTGCGGCGCGTGAAGACAGACTTTGCCATCTGCGAGAAAGGTAAAGTCAAAAGAGTCAGAGGGTTAGGCAAAGTACAATTCATAATAGGTTGCGCAATTAAATATTTAAATAGTGAATATAACCAGTTACAAATGTAATAATTCTAGGGTCAACTACGGCGCATAAGCATCCTATCTTAATACATGCTTATTCTAGGTCTCTACGAAGGTAAACTAAAACATGCTCGCTTTTAGTAAACCAAAAAATGCTCCCTAAAAACATCTAAGTTTTCTAATAAGGTCTTTATAATTAAAGCATTCATAATGCATATGAAAAAGATTTCTATGAAAATGCAACAATTTGCATTGAAAACTTTAATAATTGGATCGCAACTATTTATGCATTAAAATTTTCATGATTTTGATAAAAGAAATGCAACAGTACATGCATCAAAATCTTTATGATCTTTAAGAGATGCAACAATATATGCATCAAAGCTTCGACATTTCAAAAGAAAGGCTTGTGCCTTAAATTGAATGCAATAATTTATGCAAACAAAAATTTCATGTGACTACTTCAACTAAACCAATGTTCCACAATTTGAGTAAGTATGAATCTCATGTGAGACGTTTGAGATAATAGAGCAGATTCCGAACATAATTCTATTTTTACAATAGAGATTTTCATTGGATACCCGTATTCCGATTGGAATACATATTATATATCGCCAGGGCCGGCCCTGAGGCCGTGCGAGAGGTGCGCCGCACCGGGGCCTCCGAATGAGAGGGCCAATATTTTTAAAAAATATACATAGTAGTAATGTTATGCTAATTTATCTTAGTATAAATTTTTAAAAAACTAATAAAAAACTAAGTTTTTAGCTTAACTGAATATATTAATAAAAAATTATAATTGATATTTATCATAACACAAATATTTAGTAAATAAAAAAATGAAACAAGATTATTAAGATTTATTCGTTCAACTATATGAGTATAATGATATCTATTACTAATTAAAACAAATATTTACAGTCATCGTTACATAATTTGCCACAAAAATCTCATTCTTTTCAAAAATGAAATGTCTCATCATCTAAACGTTACGGTAGTTAGGTAATTCTTAATTTTTTTATATACATATATAGTGTTTATCTTTGATGAGTTTTGTAAAATTTCACAACTATATGGTTTTAGATTTTTTGTGCATTGTTGACTAGTTTACTTGCATAGTTTTAAATTCTTACATGTCATTTTGTTTGTTTTTTTTAGAATTTAGTTAGTTTAATTTCATTTTTTAAATTTTCAACCGTTGTTTCATAAACTAAATACCATGCGGTAGATGTCTTTTACACCGCTTTAGATATATTGACTTATTTAAAAGGATTGAATAATTTCGTACATATGACAATACCCGTTACCGTTGCATAAGTTGGGAGATTTTTTTCAAAATTTAAGTTATTGAAATATTATATGTGGTCGAGTATATCACAAGAAATATTGAGTGAACTTGCTTGGACATAATATTGAATATTATATTTTATTAATATTCTTATATATAATTACAAAAAAAAAAAAAAAAAAAATAGGGCACCATTTTCTTGTTTACACGGGGCCTCCAAAATCACAAGGCCAGCCCTGTATATCGCGCATTCCGATTGAAATACAAAATGATGTATCTAAGTCTAGCAAATGATGTAGATTTCATAGGCTTAAATACATTATTTCATTCCCACCAAAATGTCTATTGTGATCAAAGTTTTTGATATACCAAAGTTCAATACACCAGATTTTACGATATGAGAAAAACTCATACCTTTATTGTACTCATATTTTTGGTATACTGAATTATTGGTATGACGTGATTTACATATCGTTATCGTACCATTGTGACGGTATACAATTACTATACTTAAGATTTTCAACATACTTCGATTTGAATCTGATAAATTTTATTTTCAAAATATATTCATTAGTATTTTATTTTAAATATATTATTTTAAAATAAAATAAGAAATATTATATTTTAAATACGATATGTGTTTGTACACCATAAATATTACAATGGGTATATTTTTAAAATAAAATAAGAAATATTATATTTTCAATACGATATGTGTTTGTACACCATAAATATTTTAAATATATTATTTTAAAATAAAATAATAAATATTATATTTTCAATACGATATGTGTTTGTTACTATATCAAAAGTTTTCAATATGATATAATACCTTACCAAAATTGCAGAATGCGAAAATGAGGGCCCCACAATGAGCACTAAATGTTGAGGTTCGATTTATTATAATCTGGACTCTCATATTAGTTAATCGACAATAATAAATAATGCAAAGAAAACAAAATGACAATAAACAAATAAGCTTTTGTAAATATTGAAAATTATTGAGTGATTAATTTAAGAGTACTATGACTCTGTAAGCATATCGATGGATGAATCTAAATGAAAATAGAGGGCCTTCTTTTATAGCTATAAGGAGAGATCTATTTACAAATCGTTGACCCACTACTAAACCTAGACATGGTCATTTGGGCCCGGAATCGGCTGAACCGGCCCATAATCGGCCCACCAGTTCAGTGAACCGGCCCAGAACTGTGGCCCACGGTTCAAAACCGGAACCGGACCTATTTTTACACGGGCTGATTCCGGTTCCAATTTTTCAGGCCCGCGGAACCGCTGGTTCGGAACCGGCTGAACCGGCAGTTCCAATATTTTTATTTTTTTTAATTTTTAAAAATATTATAAAAGATGCAATGGAGGAGGATTTGAACTCGAGACCTCCAACTAAATTCCTAAGCACTTATGCACTAAACTGCATCATCGTTGTTGAATAAAAAACATTGTTAAATATATAAGTTCTATAAATACGAGATTATTATAAGTAATTCTTATTTTTTAATATTTCTTATATATTATTAAAGAATAATAATAATATCCTTAAATAGGATATAAATTAAAAAATATAATTAATTTTTCAATGGATTCTTAAAATCATACTAACGTTATTTATAAGTTAAAAGAGTTTCAAAACTATCACACGAATAATGAACAACATACTATTAAATCTAAAATCTTCATATTTACTACAAATATTATTTCAAACCAATGAAATTGATTGTTAAAATATTATTGCATCTTATACGTTATAATATATCTCACATAACAATAGATTGATTCATAATAAGTATAAACTTTTAAGATTGCTACTAACTTAAAAGTAAATCTTAAATTAATGGATAATATATCATATTTATTTATACTAACTTTTAAGAATATTATTTTAATTGAATGTTATTTAGTTAACAAGTATACAATTTAATACAAAGATTGGACTAAAAACATAAAATGAATGCACAAAGAATTAAAGAGGTTTTTAATTTTCATACACACTAATTTAACTCAAAGGTTATATTATAAAAATGATAATATATGTCATTAAAATCTTGTTATTTAATAATTAATAGATAACAAATCTAAACTTGTAAGAATGTTACTAATTTTAATATTAAGTATTGAAAAAATGCATAATATATCATATTATTGTATATGATAACTTATAAGTTATAACATATTTCACATTATAATTATAATAGATTTATAAATGTAATAGTTATATTTATTTTAGATCAAATTTATACTATCATAGGATTTGTAGACTAGTGGATAAAAGATTTCTAATCTTCATAGATGTCACAAGTTCGAAACCTCTTCTTTGGGGATCTCTAACTAAACCCTAGCTAACGATTCTATCCCGCAACCTACAACCTAATATTATTTATATCGCTCATAAGTGACCTAACCTAATCTAACTTACGAATTAAAATATTAGTATCTATTTTTTTTAATATAATATAAAATAAACTACGAATTGCTTTAAGATTTTATAGTATATTAAGTTCATAATTACAATAAATAAATTGTTGTGCACTATAAAATCATAATTTATTTGACAAATAAAAATTATAATAATTCAAAATTTATATTATATATTTTTATAGCCAATAAGAAGGTTCCACGTGTCCAATGTGTGAGTGTGTATGGGAGGCACTTTGACTTCTTATGGTGAGTAATCTCATCCCAGTCACTAGGGGTGGGAATAGGCCGGGCTACCCGACAGGGGCCTACGGCCTAGCCTACCACAGGCCAGGCCAGGCTAAACCAATTTCTTAAATAGGCCAGACTTAGGCTATTTAAAAAGCCTGTTTAGCTAAGCAGGCCCGGGCTCAGGCTCGAAAATAGGCCTACTAAGCCTAACAAGCCGGCCTATGAAAATAATCATATATTATATAATCAATTAAATATATTTATTATCTAGAATTAAAAATCTATTTATGATTTATGAATAATAAAATAAGTTAAATAAATCATTTGTTACTAAATAATATATTTATCTAATTTATTAAATGTATTTGCTATTGAAATAACATAATATATTTATAACTTAAAAATAAAATATACATTATAAATTTTAAGTAGGCTCTCATAGGCTTTATACAGGCTAAAAATCAGGCCTATTTTATTAAAAAGGTCAGGCTTAGGCCTACAAAAAGGCCTACTATAGATAACAGGCCAGACTCAGGCCTCTTCAAGTTATAGCAGGCCCAGGCCTTCGGGACCAAAGCCCAGCCTATTCCCACCCCTACCAGTCACCACTGAATATCCTTATGTCCATGGAAGGTAGCTGCTATTTTAAATTCCTACTTGGGCCTTGTTGATCTCCCATGTGGACCAATACGCCCTTGAGATGGGTCAATTGAGTTGGAAATAATTACCCAATAGGGTTGGATCATGCAATTCAGATCCATTTCAATAAGTTGTATTTATGTAATTTTTTAAAAACAATATTATATTTTCATCAATTTATTTTATTTACATTTTTAAATCAATACGAATATATATAAATCCTTTTATGCACTACTTTTATAAATCGAGACCATATTTTGTAAGCTTAGCATTGATGTATTTATACTTTAATTAAATCTATATATAGCTAAATGTACAACATGGAAAATAATTCATAATATAATTAATACATAATATTTATAAATAAAAATTAAATTTATTTTAAATATTTCACCAAAAAAATGTATGCAATACATAATATTTTAATTATATTTAATTAAATTTTTGATTAAATGATAACACTTTTTTTTTGAGATAAATAATTGATAACACTTCATTCAACGATGTATTCATAAATTTTTTATGGAGGGTGTTACACACGCTGGATAGGTATTTAGATACGCAGCCATTTTGCGCACGACTCTTCTCTCTTTCCGCAAAACAACACGTGTCAAAAAATTGCCTTGGTGGGCCCGTGGCCTACGTGTCGATTTTCCACGGGCTTAGCCCAACTCTCCATCCCAGCTGTACTCGACAAATACGTTCAAGCACGGGTTTAAATCCCCTACAACCGAGCTTTCAAATAACGTTGTACCTTTAATCGCAGAAGGGTAAACTTTGGCAGTTATTTTCAAAGGTGCACCTTCTTAAACCTCCTACCTATGGTGGTTCAGTGAACCCAGTTGTAGAGAATACGGAAAGGAGGCAGACTTTAGAACACCGCAGCAGAGAACTGAGTATAAATTTACGGGGCGGAGGAGCGAAAATCTAGAGTGAGATTGCGTCCGTTGGGGGGAGGGAGAGAGAGAGGAGGAGGAGGACTTGGATTTCTATAGGTACGCACACTGAGCGCTATATCGCATCCATATATTGTATCAGATTCGGTTATTTACTGTTGTCTTGGTTAATCTGAGGTTTGTTTAGTTATTTGTGTGGTTAAAGTTACGTGTTTTTTGCGATGTGAGCCTTACATGTGCGAATAGATTCTGGTTGTAGTAGTAGTAAGTTGTTTTGTTTCACTTCTAGGGTTTTGGAATATGATCAGTCATTCAAGATTTGGTTTAATGTCGGTCAACTTTGATGTGAACGGAATGCTCGAGTAAGTTGACTTTATTTTCTTGGGGTTTCTTGAATAGTTTGGGGCTTCTTGTAAGGAATTTGGATGGTCTTATGGTTTATGATTCAAGTTTAATGTATGTGGTCAATGTCATTCATCTTCTCTTAACCTTCTTTCAGTTAAGGGGAAAAAAATTGAGATGCTTCTAATTGAGAGATTGTTTGTTATTGATTTTTGTTCTTTTTCATGTTTTTATTCAAGCATATGATTCAGTGTTCAGGTATCACGTGAGGAATTCGCTGGCTTCCTTCGCTTGGTTATTTTCTAGGTCTACATGGCATAGTTAGATTATCTAAGAGCATTCATTTTGAGATCCACCCATTGAATTATTTGCTTATTTATATTGATGGACGAGTATTTTGATTTGGTGAATCAAATGCGTTGCAATCTATCTTTCTTCAAGCAAAAGATTATAGGTTGTCTCTTTTTTGCCGTAGATTTCTTGTGTGTCATGTCGACTTTGCTATTTCAATCTTTTTTGTTTGATGTTATGTCTTATGGTTTTCCCTAGCAGATGCTCTCAATACAATATTGTGATCAACATCGAACATATAGATCAAATGCCATCATTAAACATGAAAACCAAGTTGACCACTGGCTGTCTAAAGGAAAAAAATGGTCTTCATGTATGCCGAAAGTCAAGTATGATATCCAAGAATACTCCCTCTCGTTCCAGAGTTCCTCAAGGTGCTGAAGAAGCTTCTCTATGTACTCAGAGCAATCAGGATGGTACGCGAGGCTCTTCTAGATTACATATTTGAAATGTTCACTGCTTGGTGGAAAATACATATCGCACTTACCTCATCCATGCACCTTCCTCTTGCATTACCGCTCCAAATACTTGTCATTTCTTATTACTTCTCATCTTTTTTGTCTTGATGGGATGCCTTTCTCGTAGTGTCTCATTTTGTTGAATAAATGCTACATTAATCTTTTTTACTTTGATACGGAAACTTTTCTTATCTTTTCCTTCGGTCCGAAGCTTAAAATAGTACGTGTGCTATGTTTTCTGTAAAGTGCAAGATGTGTTGTTGTCTATAATTCTTAATGTTGGATGTTTGACTTAATATATTATATATTTATATATATTCTCTGTGTTGCTGTAGTTTCCCTTTGTTTTCTATAATTCAACCCCATGTTGTATATCTTTCTGCACTTTGCTATTTCCATCTAGTTCTAAATGCTAATACATATTATTTATTGCGTTTCAGCTCTTGATAATGTACACAAGCAAGATCTTGGAAGAGATGTGGCCAACCATGATCTTGTTAGGCATGAGATCAACCACCACAAGTTGTCCAATGATTCCAATGAAGACAAAGTTTTGTACAGCTTCAACCGGAAGCAGTCATCAGCCTGTACAGTTTCAGTTTCTGACAATACTGTAAGAACAGTCATTTTTTGACAGCTGATTATATATATCCTTTTGTGGCTAGGTCTGCGGCATTAGTTAGATAAAATTTATTCTTAGCAAGCTTCTCCTTACTGGCTTATTAGTTTGACCCACTATAGGATCGTTTTCTTTCTTTCTTTTTTTTTCCCCTTACTGTAACCCACACTTGTTATTCTCAAGATTAGCTACATATATTTGGATTGCAACTGTGAGCTTACTGATATCATCTTCGACAATTTCTTAGGAGCCTACATCATCCAAATTGTCCTCAAACATAGAAACAATCTTTTCTCCAATTCTGGAATCGATGGATGTATACAATAGTGGAGGTATGCTTTTTTCCCCAATTCTAACGGACTTCCATAATCAAATTGATATTTCTAAGCTTGTCAATCTGTGGTATTAATATTAACTGCTGCATCTCTCTTGTAGGAAGTGATGATCTTTATGTGCCACAGTTGGATACTGAAGACAGTGATGATGGGAGCAGAAGTTCATGTGAATACCAAGCATGCAATATATCGGACTTCTACATCTCTGACATGATTTTTTCAGTAGCACCCAGTGGAAACAATTCTCAACATGTCAACGAAGCAGATTCAGTTTTCCTACCTGATTATAGGTTCGGAGAGTCTAGTTTACTTTATGATCTGACAGAGGACAACATGGCACTGCCATTTCTGGAGGATACCTTGGGAGCTGGACATTTTGATGGTAAACCACCACAAGAAACCATTGACACCGAAAATTCCAGCTTCTGCATGGCAATCCATCAATTAAAATCTTGCAACCAGGATTCTAAACTAAATGCCTACAATGATCAAGATCATGCATGCTTTGATCCACAAATGTATATTAGAAGTCTTCCGGACCAGCCAGATGTGGCATACACCTCGTTGCCAACTACAATGTCTAATGATAACCCAAATAAAAAGATCACATTGGCACTTGACTTGGATGGTAAGTGCATTGTCTTCCAGGTTTTCTTGATGCTTATTATATCCCTAAATTATAGGACTATCTATAGGCATGAGCATATATAGTTTTCATATGTGGGTAGTGGGTACCCTTGTTTTTATTAAGTGAAGGCTGTGCTGGTAATGCAATAAGATATTTGCTGTAGTCATGTGGCGCTAGCGCTACTGAGATTCTATATTTTATTTTGTTCTGTTATTCTACTATTTCCTTGGATGGTTATGAACTTTATTTAGGATTTTTAAAGATCTTTTTACTCATAAATGGCTATATATTTAATGTGCAATATTTCTGATAGAGTAAAATGCTGAGAATCAAATAAGAACGAAAGATGATATAATTGAAATATATATCAGCGAAACTCATATGTCTGCTGCAGACTCATATGTCTGTCCTTTGACTCCTTTTTAATATTCATAACCTAATTCATAATAACTTCTAAAGATTAATTGACTTATATTAGACTCCTAGAACTAATGGATAAACATAAATAAATCCTAATATCTATCTAAATCAAATCAATTTTAATTTTAAACTAAATCTAATTGATACATGTGTATCAATTACTGCCGGCATCGAAACAGCCTTGCCCTCGAGGCAGAAGTTACATTTGATTGAGGAATTCTTGGGGCACCTGATCACTAGCTTTGTTTGCCTCTGGAAGAACACCTTGTGAAGAACAGTATAGAGGTTCCTTTCCTTCAGCCAAGGTCTTAACCTAATTCATTATAATTTCTAAAGATTAACTTAAATATTTAATTAAATATAAATCCTAATAACTATCCAATTCAAATAAGATCTAATTCTATATTAAGTCTAATTGATACATGCGCATCAACTACTTCCTTGGATGGTTATGAACTTTATGTTAGGGTTTTAAAGATCTGTTTACTCATTATTGTAGGTTGATTCTTAAAGCATTAAACAAATATATTATAAATTGTGAGTATCTTTAATTCTTTCTGCAGAAACACTAGTGCACTCAACATTGGAGCACTGTGAGGATGCGGACTTCTCATTTTCTGTTTACTTCAACATGAAAGAACATACTGTGTATGTAAAACAGAGGCCTCACCTCCTGTTTTTTCTCAAAAGAGTTGCTGAATTGTTTGAAATCGTGGTGTTCACTGCTAGTCAAAGTATATATGCAAAACAACTTCTAGATATTCTTGATCCTGATGGAAAGATTATATCAAGACGAGCTTATCGAGAATCATGCATCTTTTCCGATGGATGTTTAGTGAAAGACTTAACTGTATTGGGTGTTGATCTTGCCAAAGTTGCCATAGTTGATAATTCCCCTCAGGTAGATTTTTTATTTATTTGATTATGTTAAATTCAATTATTTCTCTTGTAATCGATCTCTTTCAGTTTTGACTACAGATACTAGCTTCATATGAAGGGTATTAATGTTATAGAGTAATGATATATATATATATATATATATATATATATATATATATGTGTGTGTGTGTGTGTGTGTAATAGTTCTCCTGACAATGATCATGCCTTATGCTGTTGACATAATAATATCATTACCATTATTTGTCAAATTGTTCCATTAAATTCTCTTTTTGGACTATGGGACATTCCCTCAGGAAATAGGTTTAGTATCTTGAATCCCTTTTGCTTGAGTGGGTGAGGTTTGGTGATTTTTACCCCAACAATCATTTTCCAGGATCATGTAACTTTTCCAATATCTCTGTCTAAAAGAGATGGTTTTTGTGCCTCCTCGAAGGTTACAGGATGTCAGTATTTTTGTAGATGGCAAATTCTAATTTTTTAGACTTAATTTGAAGCATTTAATTTTAATGAGTGTCACATTAGGTGCTTTGTTTAAAAAGCACACCAGAGAGGCTGTTCTTTAAAAAACAATAGCAAATAAGTCATTGCTGCAATCCCCATGTTACACGAATCAACCTTCGCTTAGCATTTTCATTTGGTATTTTTCAGGTATTCAGGTTGCAAGTGAATAATGGAATTCCTATTAAGAGTTGGTTTGATGATCCATCAGACTGTGCGCTAATTAACCTGCTACCATTCTTGGAGTCCTTGGTCGATGCTGATGATGTACGCCCCGCCATTGCTAGGAAATTCGGTAACAAGGAATAAGAGCTCCTTGTCTATCCTTATTAGTGCATTTAATATTCCATGGCACCTTCATTTGTTCTTTCTCCGTTCCCCAAAAGTCATCTTTATTTTTCATGCTCCTAATTCCTTTCCCATGAAACTAGATATATAGACATCACAATTCTTATATTATTCCATGTCGAACGTTCCTTTCATTATCTTGTTAGTTGTTTTGCAGAGGTCAGTTCTTATTTGCTCTGTACAGCATTAGGTCCCTTAGATGCGTGTATATGAATTGATTTGTGAAATAAATCATTCTTCTGATTTATCTCCTTGAATGATAGCTCCATGTTCTGTTATCAGTTTTTAAGTTGTATTGCTTGACCCATGCATTTGTGCTTTATGATGAAGAATGAGCAAAACGTGAGTGCAATTTGTGGATGAACATTATAAGCTTTTGATTTTCTGCTATTGGATCTCTTGATAGTAATTTTCCTTTATTATGAAAATTTTAATCAGACACGGGTTTTTGGCTGTAGGAAAGTTTCTTCAGTTGTGCTATGAAAGTTCCCCGGAAGAAATAAGTTAACAGTCATTTGGGTTGGTAATGTAGATTTCTTTCCAGTTTTCCATTTGAAATGCGGAGTTTTAAGTTGATTATAGGTGTTTCTAAATTACTTTACTTTTATCCTTGGTAAGTGAGATTATATGAGAAATGATTGGGATATAGAATAAATAGCATGATGTGAGTTTTTTACGATTTGATGCTACATTTCACCATAATATTCAATCTATATACCAAAAACATGTTAGGATATAATACTAATGGATTTAGGTTGGAGAACGGTTTTCACTGTTTGGAATGCAATGCCTCGCAGGTCGTTTGCAGATTCATACTATTGGAATTAAGTGTAGGTAGTAGCTCTGCTTTGTTCAATCTTCTATCATGTAATTAAGCATTTAGGTAGTATTTTTTTCTTGTTTGTTTTAAAATAGTTTTACCCATTTATTGTAGTTGATCATAAATAATTATATTTCATGAGTTCCAACTCATTCCACTTTCTTTTTTTTATGCTCTCTAGTTTAATGGTTTTTGCGCTTGGATGAATGCCAAATTTAATCTTGAATGAGGAGGTCGTCTAACAAATCTTATCATGTTTTTGAGAGATGGATCCTTTTAATTTTGATAATCAATTGATTTGATTTATGGTGAAAATTGATCAATTTATATTCAAGTTTTAATAAATAAGTCTAGGTCTATTTGAAAGAGAAATTGGTCTATTTGTTGTATTTTTACATTGAAAAAATAGAATTTTCTTTTCATTTTAGAAATGGTTTTTTCTCAGTAATGTTTACCTTGGGACGCGTGTGGAAGAGCTCTTTCTATATCAGTGTGTGTGGTTAACATTTACCCTTATCTTTTGCAATCTACTTAATCATGGATCTAACTTAAGATTCCAACAGTATATAAATCACTGCTCGCAATAAAAATTAATGGTTGAGAGCGATTTCTAGTTCAAATATCTTGCTTGATTTTTATTAATCACTTTCTATTAGAAATGTATATCTGGGTCCCATGTTAAATACTAATCACTTCCTATTAAATAGGAATAGATCAACATCCTTCATCTAAATTTGTGATTTACCTGTTATATCAAGGGAAATCTAGGAAATTTATCCTAAAAGTTTTTGTCCCAATTAATTTTTGTCAGAGTTTTTTATCCCACTTTTTCATTATGTTGAATTTTATCCCAAATACTGATGGAATTAATTTTAACTGCTGATTCATATATTTTTGTCTACGTGTTGGCTGACATGTCACCCACGTGGAATTATAATTTTTTTATAAAATTTAAAAAGTGGAAACTAGTTTCATTTTAATCAAATATTTAATTTAAATTTTAAAAAAATAAAAAAAAATTTTTAGCATTATTTCCCCTAAACCCATCATTCTCAAACCCGTTGTTCACTCACCAAATTTATTTAATATTATTCAATTTTGGAAAAAGAAAAAATATACTAATCAAATCCTTATATAATTAATTACTAGTTTACTATTATTAATATTTTTTAATTGATTATATGACTTCTTCTATTTTAAGATATAATGCAACATCCAAAAAGAAAATTATTCTGAACATATTATTATCTAAGTGACATTCGAGAACATATAAATATATGAAATTGGAATTTGACTAATAATATATTGTTAATTAATTATATAGTGATATGATTAGTATATTTTTTATTTTTCCAAAGTTGAATAATGTTGAATAGATTTGGTGAGTGAACGATAGGTTTGAGAATGATGGATTTTGGGGAAATAATTCTGAACAAATTTTGTGAGTGAATATTTTTATTTTTTTTTAAATTTAAGTTAAATATTTAATTAAAATGAAATTAATTTCCTCTTTTTAAATTTTTTTTTTTTTGTGAGTGAACTTTTTTTTTTTTAAATTTAAGTTAAATATTTAATCGTTATATAACGATTTGATTAGAATATTTTTTTATTTTTCCAAAATTGAATAATATTAAATAAATTTGGTGAGTGAACAACGGGTTCGAGAATGATGGGTTTTGGAGAAATAATGTTGAACAAACTTTGTGAGTGATTATTTTTTTTAATTTAAGTTAAATATTTGATTAAAATGAAACTAGTTTCCCTTTTTAAATCTTATTAAAAAATAATAATTCTACGTGGTGACATGTCAGCGAACACGTGGACAAAAATATGTGACTCAGCAGTTAAAATTAACTCCGTCAGCATTTGGGATAAAATTCCCTAACAAAATGAAAAAGTATGATAAAAAACCTGACAGGAATTAGTTGGGATAAAATTCTCAGAAACAAAAACTTTTGGAATAAATTTCCTAGTTTTCCCATATATTTAACTATTATATATATTATACTTATTGAAATTATATTTATTTTTAATAGTTAATATTTTTTAATCCAATTATTAATGTAATCAATCTAAAACCTCAAATTATTCTCATTTAACATAAAATTTATTTTTATCACGAGATCTTAATTTGTATATTCTTTCCGTGGCTATGATTTGCACATGCCTTGGATCACTAACAAGTTGCACAGTCCCTTACGCTACGTCTTATCTAACATGGAGAATTAATTTTATTTTTGAACAGTCAATTATTCTTGTGTTTTTATCATGTATTTATGATTTATTGATTTTAATCATTTAACAAATATTTTTTTAAAAAAATAGATTGTATTCTTTTAAATTTTACCCGCATGAATATTCTTATTAAAGCTTAAATTTATAAAATATTGAATATATATAAACAAATCTTTAAATCGCTGGGCGTTGAGGTGTAGACTTCAATAAATACTTCATACTAATGCATTTGTGTAACTTAAAGTTTTAGTTCTAGAAGAAACTGTGTGCCTATGGTTTATATTTATACGAATTCATATCGTATTGATTAATTTAGGGTAATTCTAAACATAGCCACAAAATTTCTCATTATAACTCCCATAATTAAAAACAAAAAAAAATGTTATTTGATTTGTCCATTTTACCCTCAATTTAAATTATTAATTAAAAACAAAAGTTAAATCCCTATGATTATATCATAATATCCATGTAGCCCCTTCTCTTCAAGTTCACTAAGACCATAACTACATATTCATAATTCAGTGTTTTAACTGTGGCTTTCTTCTCATTAAAATCAATCTGTATATCTACTTCAAGATTTTCTACAATAATGAGCGGAATTCAGATTCTAGTTTTCTGATTTGAATTTTACATAATTAGCTGCTTTATAGATTAAGAAAAACAAAAGGCACAGGAAGAAAATTCAGCAAAAACTCATAAATGATTCTAATCACTCCTATGTGATTTTCTAGTCATTTTTGAGCTTTTAACAATGGTGGAGTTCATCTCAAACTTTAGATGCGTAGTGATTTGAGATGAATTTCTTGTGATTATAGTGAAGGTCACCCCTAATATAAATCGCCAAAAGTATCCCAAAGCGATGGAGCTATGAATTCATCGTGGAAGACTTTGCAGATGTCGCCTTTGCCGCAACAATTTTCTGGAATTCATAGTTGATGGCATCGGAATAATGACACCAACATGAGTTGCAATCCTGGACTTTCTAGCACGATTGGGTGGGGTGGAAGACGGTTTAATCGTGGATATGATTGTGGCTTCAGTTGAACTTTTTGATCCTTAAACTCAAAAATTCAAAAATGATGTGATGAATAAGGATAGAAGTCATATTTGGCGTTGGTGAAGGACAAAAATATGGAGCTAACAACATCTATCTTCGTAGAATTGACAATAATGTCTGATGAAAGAGAAGTAATCACATGTAAAAGATACCACACAATTCCTTTCTCTTAATTTATTCAAGGGGGCTATGTAATCGGATGTGAAATGTGTTATTTTTACTTAATGATTAGGGGTAAAATTGTAAGATTAAATAATAATTTTATTATTTATTTAAATGGGGGCTACATTGAGAAAAAATGGGGCTATGTTTAGAATTACCCATTAATTTATCCGGTAAGAACACATTTTTATATTGTTATTTTAATTCTCATTTTCGGTTAATTGATTATTAATTTGTAAGTAATTTAGTTCAATATCAATCAAATAATAAAAGACTGGGAATGTAATATACAATTACGAAATAATAAGATTTTGTATGAGACACTACTTTTGGCACATTGCATTCTGATAAGAACATTTGTTTATAGCACATTTTGATCATAATACATTATGTACAATTGCATAATGAGTATTCAAGAAGCCAATCCAGTAACAGATTCTTATAAATCAAGGGATGTTCCCTGATCCGTGAGAATATGGTAGTTCGATGATGTTTACCTTAATAAATTTTGAATCAAAACAAGAATGTCATGTGACTTTGATATAAAATAAAATATAACCCTAGGATCAAGGACGGCCCTGTGATTTTGGAGGTCCCGTGCGAACAAGAAAAATGGTGTCCTAAAATTATTTTAAAATTATAAATAGGAATATTAATAAAATATAATATTCAATATTATGTCAAAGCAAGTTCACTCAATATTTCTTGTAACATACTCGATCGTATATAATATTTCAATAACTTAAATTTTGTAAAAAACTTCCAACTTATGCAACGGTAACGGGTATTGTCATATGTATGAAATTATTCAATCTTTTTTAATAAGTCAGTATATTTAAAGCGGTTTAAAAGACTTTTATCGCATAGTATTTAGTTATGAAACAACAGTTGAAAATTAAAAAAATTAAATTAAACTAACTAAATTCTAAAAAAAAATCAAACAAAATAACACGTAAGAATTTAAAACTATGCAAGTAAACTATTCAATAATGCACAAAAAATCTAAAACCATGTAGTTGTGAAATTTGACAAAAATATAAACGCTATATATGTATCCAAAAAAACAAAAATAAATTAAGAATTACCTAAGTATCGTAACGTTTAGATGATGAGACATTTCATTTTTGAAAAGAATGAGATTTTTGTTGTAAATTATGTGACGATGACTGTAAATATTTATTTTTTAATTAGTAATAGATATCATCATATTCATATAGTTGAACAAATAAATCTTAAAATCTTGTCTCGTTTTTTTAATTTAGATTGAACTAAATATCTGTGTTAGGATAAATATAAATTATAATTTTTTGTTAATCTATTTAGTTAAGCTAAAAACTCAATTTTTTATTAATTTTTTTAAAAGTGTACTAAGATAAATTAGCATAACATTACTACTATATATATATATATATATATATATATATATAAAATGGTGCCCCTCTTATTTGGAGGCCCCGGTGCGGCGCACCTCTCACATGGCCTCAGGGCCGGCCCTGCCTAGGATCTATATTTCTTGTAAGAGTTATAAGTAAGTTTCGTCAAGTTTAATTCTCGCTCACCCTCTTGATAAAAAAATAATAATAATACTCTCTTCATCCCCATTTCATTTGCCCCCAGAAAATTGACACAACAATCAATATGAGTAGAGATAGAAAAAATTAATATTTTATTAGCGAATTTGCATTTATTTTCACTAGATTTACACCCGCACGATGCGCGAATAAATTTATAAACTTTTATTTGATTATTTTATAGTATAATAAAATTATAATCTTTTAATAGTTATCTAAAAATATATTTGATTTTGTATCAGCATTTATATCAATATAATTATATTATATAATTGTATATCTAATTATAAGTATACATTAAGTTTAAACACGCACACCCAGATGTCCATGGGAAGTTCGAACTTGTGACCTTTCAGGCATAGACAAGGTGCTTTAACCACTACACCTCGAGCGAATGAACTATGTAAGACTTCTATTCGTTAAGAAATACTATAAGACTTTTGTGGATGAATTGCAACCACAGAAGAAATAATCATGACTTTCTGTAGATTTAAAGAAAAATTGTGAAATAAAAGAAATACAGAGAATATAAAGATTTTTTGAACAGTTTAGCTACATATATTAATACAATCACAAATAAAAGTGTAGAAATTACTTATATTTTTGCTTAAACGTAAGAATGCTTCCATGATGATTTCATTTCAGGTGGGACTTGAAAATTGGATGAATTGGATCCACAAAGAATTTGTCATCATGCGTCTATGTAGATTCAAAAAAAAAATTTTGAAATAAAAGAAAATACAGAAAATGTAAACATTGTAGAATAAAATGGAGATGTGTTTGTCAAACTTTTTTTTGTGTATATAAATTAAGTTTGCACGGTTTACTCATGTTTGTGGTGACTTGCATATCAAGCGTTTGATTTTAGTAAACCAATATATGTCATATTCAGGTGTAAATATTATATATATAATAGTTATGTGTTTGAAAGATATGATAAAGGACATAAGTTTTTAACCTAATGTACCCACACTTTATATTTTTAACATAAATTAATAAATTATAATTTAAATAAAATAAAAAATTAAATTTGTGTACCCATGGTTTATATTTTTAATATATAAATAATACTAATTTTAAGTAACAAAAAAGTCAAACTGATATACAAACATTTTATATATTTTAGCATAAAGTAAAAATACTAAATAAAATAAAACAAAAAAAATCGAACTGATGTACCCACATTTTAAAGTTAACTTACGCCTATTTTTTTTACTAATTTAAATTAAAATTATAAAATAATAGGTGATATTTGGCTATAATTTTATATAAATTTCTATAATTATATATGTTGAAATCAGGCCCACGAGGTCCGGGCCCAGTAAGCACGTCAGCCCAAATGGCAATTGGACTAGAGCAGCAGGCCCACCTGAAGTGACAGAAGGCATGGAAACGTCTAAGTCTGGAGATCGCCACCGACCTTATTGGCTCCTTGACACCGAGAATCTAAAGGGGTCGGTATCGAGGAGTGAGGCGAAGAAGCCCTAGAAGCCTGGCAGCACGCGATCGTTGGAAGCCCTAACTGATCCCGAAAAGCCCAACGTCGACCCTAATTTTTCGGCGAGCACCAACGAACTGGCAGCTAGGGTTAGGTCAAGTGTCCCCTCCCCTATCCTGTCTATAAATAGGGGTGTAGGACTCACATTTTGGTATCTTTTTACGCTCTAGAAAATACGTTGTATGCTGCCGAATTGTCTCCGGAACTATCAAATTGAATAACACATTCTCTACTCTAAAACATATTCTTGTGCCCTGAACCGCGAATCTTCCTCAATCTTTTGTTCCATACCGTTTATTTAATCACTTGCATCAGGTTATCGTTCCAATTTATTATCATTTTGTTAATTGTCAACAGCTTTGTCGTTATTACTTGCTATTGTTTAATCATTTCCAAGGGCTCCGTTTATCCCGATAAATCGAACCTCAACATTTGGCACCCAACGTGGGGCCCTTAAAATTACTTTTTCTGGATTAATGGCAGGTAACAACGAAAGAACTGGGAACCAAACCGACAATACGACCAAAACTCCCCCGTTGGACCCAACGGGATGATCGATCTCATTCCCGCCAACGAACTGGTCCGACAAACCTTGCAAGTCGGCGGCTTACGGGTCGTACCTCCAAACATGCTAAACACGACATTGGCCCGTCTCACCAAGGAATCGGAAGAAAATCGACGACTAATGAAAGAAATGGACACTAGAGTCATCGAGCTTCACGCAACGAACCATGCATTGTGAAAAGAGAATCAACACCTGCGTCAAGAGGTGAGAACTTACAAAAACCGCCCAGTTGTCGAAGAGCCCCCCTCTACGGGCGAGAAATAGACCGACCCTCACAGAAACCTCTCGAGAGAATTGGACAACGTGATCAACATCGACCCTCCTGGAGGGGTAGGTACCGAACACAACGCCTCAGGGCGACCAAGACAAAGCCTGTCACTGACTTCACTACTGACCAAGGAGGCATGTTTGATTCGAGGAGTGAATTCGAGAAGTGCCTCGAAGCGTGTATGTCCATGTTCGAGATGTTGCTGACCAGGATCCCGGGTGCCATACCCCCAGATACGATGATCCCCCGTGACAGCTTCACCGACTCGCCCTTCACTCCTGACATCACCAATACAGATGTTCTGGCGAAATTCACACCTCCTTCGTTCACGTTGTATGATGGCACAACCGACCTCGAGGACCACGTGGCCCTCTACAAACAAAAGATCCTGACCAATTCCGCACCAGCAAATCTTCGCAAGCTTGCATGTGCAAGAGCTTTGGATCCAGCCTCACCGGACCAGCGCTCCAATAGTTCGTCGACCTCCCAAAGAACACCATCTCAACCTTCTCGGAGCTGCACTATGCCTTTCGGAAGCAGTACTCCAATTGTCGACGTGTGGCCAAGTAACCTTTCATCCCTTTCCTTTCTCCTCGGAGGCAAAGGCTGATGTGGAGGAGACGGAGGTGTCGGTGGTGGACCCGATGAAGTACCACCGATCATCTTCTCGACTGGTCTGGTGCCCCCTGACCCGTTGGGGTGCAATCTCTGAGTGACACGAGGGGACTCAGTGGTATGCTTATTGAGCAGAGGTTGCTCCTCGGTCGGCCCCGATGAGCCCGTCTCACGTAGGCGTTTCTGAGCCATCATGGCGGCGAGCAAATCCTGGGGAGATAAACCGGCCATGTCAGCGGGAAGTGGTTCCTTCTTCCCTTCGAATTGGTCCAATACTCGGCTCCCACACTTCCCTTTCCCCGAACCAAAGTAAATTCTCGGTTCTTTTGAGAATAGGCAATGTTGACCCTAAAACCCTCCTCGATCGTGAAGTCTGTTTATACCCTGCAAAAAAACCGAACAACAAAAGGTCAATAGCTGATCAAAGATAGATCGAACAGTTCACTTGTGAGAAAATCGCACTTATGGGCACTCCACCCTCGGTCAAAAATTCCGAATTGGTGTGGCTCATCTGTAGCCACACCCATTGATTCTTCCATCTATGGGTGTTCTGTGCACACTTTGTGATCATCGGTTCGGGCAGAGAATCCCTCTTCGTGAAGTAATAATACCCGACTTTGTACCTACTCATCTGGTACAAGTAGTGCCACTTATGAAGAGTTAGATAACCGAGGCCTGCATCATAGAACACGAGCAGGGTGCCAAGCATGTGGCACTAGGCGATCGATGCCACATGGAAAGGCACCAGTCCATACGCTTGGAGAACGGCTCGAAAAAATGTGTGGGGAGGGACTCCAATCTCGTATTTAATTACCGGCGGGAAGAAGGCCACGTCATTAGACAACTCCAATCTCGGTAGGATTGATCTGGTCCTTCTTGATAAAGGAAGTAGCTACCACCATATGCTCAAATAAATCATCACTACCCTCATCAGCATCATTGCCTGACTCCTCGCGTTCATTGCCGGCATTAGACAACTCCTCGGGTTCGAGGTCCTCAATCGCTTGCTCATGCACGAACCGTCCTCCCTCAAAGCCCGAGGAGACCGCCTCCTGTCTTTGAGGTAACCCTCTAACCTCAGCCTCAGTCGGTCCCGAGAATAAGGAGGGTTCCTCCCGAATCTTAGCCGAGGAAACCATCGAATATCTAACAGTGAAAATGCACAAGACACAAAAATGCAAGAATTGGCCAAAATAGAGGTCCCCCGCAAAACAAGAAAAAATAAAAAGGAAAAGAAACGCACACGAGCAAACGAGAGGGAAAAGACCCTAAAAATCGAGTATTTGCAAATATTCAAATTAGAACTGTTATGCCCTACAACAACAACCTAAACCGAATCTGCCATGCAAACGACCATTTCGAGACGACACCATCAAACTTGTAAATTGCAGTTCAACACATCAGTCTACACACGAAGGATTTGACGAAAGATGATTCAAGAAAGCACGACTAATCCTACGAATTCACAGCAGTTAATCCACCAACGCGACTCAAAACCAGATCCAAAAAATAAAACCATGCGAATTAAACCAAAGCGCGATTAGCCAACAGACACGAATCAAGAACCAGACACAACAATCTACCTAAAGATCCCCCTTAACATGCAAACCACAAGCTAACATAAAGCATGATCAAAATTCAAAACTAGAAGGACTAGGAGTCGCAACAGCGCACTACTCGAGAACACATGATAACATACCAATAAACAAAAATATCAGAACCAAAATCAGAGACTGTAGGGTTTTAACGTGAACCGGATCGATCTATGGATATTGCTCACAATTAAATTTCTCAAAACCCTAGCATGCTCCTATGAATTTAATACAAGATTGTGGATTGAGAGATTACCGTAAATCCGTAGTGTCTGTACCGATCTTTTGCGTTTGAATTCCAAGAACCAATTCAACCACGCAATCCGATTTTATCTGCGGAATCAGAAATTAGAACCCTAATTTCTAAATAAAATCAAAAACAAGAAAGAACAAGAGGAAGAATTCTGTTCTCCAGATTAGATCTTCAGATCTGTATCCTGGTGCTGTTCAGATCTACTACTGGTGAGGACTCCGTAGATCTGTAATCTGAGCAGGACCAGAATCGAAATTCTCCTCCTCTCCAAGTGAAAAACGGCGCCCCTCTCTCTGCCCTAGGTGTTTGACTGATTTGAATAATCACAAAAGGTGGTTAGGGTTTCCAGAGAGAGTGGTATATTTATAGACCCAGGGTTTTATCCCTAATGGGCTACTGGGCTCAATTCAGCACACTTATTTGGGCCAGACCTGGGACCTAATGCAAATAATAAAGTGGGCCTATAA